>VHKM01001249.1:5000-142176 GCA_007210695.1 Neogobius melanostomus | reverse complement strand
CGGACGCGTCATATCTATTGAGCACAAGGGTCCCGGGCTCGCCGGTGTGGTGTGACCGTGTGGTGGACATTCAATCAGCACAGGAATCTCAAAGACACAAGGAATCCACATGAGGAGGAACTCACTAGAGTGACCAGTGTGGGACGCTCCTCAGCGTCAGCCAACTCCACTGGGAGCAGAACATCCAGGAAGAAGAGGGGAAGCCGGTCAGAATAGGCGTTAAAGGCAGACGTAAGCACAGAGGCTGGGCGGGTCATGTGGACATTGGACTCAGAAACAATTCAGGACGGGTCACATGAGTGGTCAACCTGTTTCTATGTGAACCGGGATCGTATTAACAAATACATTAATCGCAATCAGAATAAATCCAGACATTTATCGTACATTCTTACCTATTTTTATGCAGTCATCGTGATTTATCGCTGATGCTTGCCGTAGGTTTTAAGCAAGTAGGAGCTGCAGTTAAGCTGGTATTGAGACCATTGTTTAGGGCACCACTTTCCCTAGGTTTAATATGGTAGAATGAAGTGTCTGTTTTTTGTAAAGAAATAACTGCTTCAGAACACGAAGTGCAATGTTCTTTGTTGTACCGAAGCAGGTGCCGATAAACTGAGTCAAGGTCAGTCGCAACAGCAAAACGCAAGAGCACTCCCACCATTTCCTTCATTACCCCGCCCCCCCCCCCCCCCCCCCCCCCCCCCCCCCCTTCCTACTCTGTATAGATAGGTAAAAATCGTCCTCTTTGTAAACACATTTCACTTCTTCTTATTCAATAAATGCACCCAAACTGAGAACTCGTGTCACTCCATCCTTTATCTTTTACCCCACCTAACCAGGCATTTTCTCCAGTTCAGCTTTACCCAAATCCTAAAGCTCACAGCTATAGTGTTGTTGCTCCCCCCACTCCGACATTGATAGGTCTTATTGTCACTCCGACATTCCCCCCCTTTTGTCGGATGATGGTCATATCTTAGTGCACGTCCGCCACACAGGATAATTTTAAATACGTGCGCCTAACTAACCCTAACTTACGCGATAGCGGGAGTAGTTTACATACAGGCTTGCGCTCATAAAAGTGTCGGAATTGGCGGTCGCCGGGAGGTTGTGCTCGGTTCGGTGGTAAGAGGTTCGTATTTTCGGTAAGAGTGGAGCTGATTGTAAATTTCGGCAGTGCTCTCCTGGTCTGTACCTTTTTCAGGCAGGTACGTGTCTGGGGTGGTGGCTCCTGTGGGCATGGATATCCGGGCTCTGTGCTCGTGGGCGCCCTCTACAGCATCGACGTTGCACGCAGGAGACGACGTTCACACACCGAGCGGGAAGACGCTGGGGCAGCGCGAGGCTCAGTAACAGGCAGTTCCCTAACAAACCCGAAAGTATTCGATGCTTGACATTTTCTGCCTGCTTTATTCTGCAGCTAAGCTCGGGAGGCGGGCCCAGTGGACAGGACCGGCCATTGCTGTGGGGACAGCTCCGAGGGACGAGTTCTGAATGGTTTGGGGGGTTGGACGTCAGCGCGGGGGTGAGCTGTGAACGGACTCTTTTGTTAGCTTCGGCAGGACCACGTGATCGCAGCTAGGTAGCACCGGGCAGATGCAGCAGTGTCCCTCTGCCTGAGCCCAAACGTGGAGTCCCCCTGGTGGGTGGAAGTGTGACCATTGCAGGGTATTTGCTGCACCTTTGATGTGTTACATTGTGTTTCTCAGTGTGAGGTTGGACGGGTATAGAGTTTAAATACCTGAAAACCTTTGGCGCCGATGGGACACTGAGGCCTGCACAGACATTGATAAATTAAATTTAAAAAAAGAGTCAAAGCAACAGATAGATGTTGTCAGGACCAGTTTGGGATCCTTGTAATATTGCACAGTAATGTGTCAGCTTTTGTTAAGATTTGTCCAGGAATACAATGTAATTCTCTGTTTCTCTAAAATTGCAATTAGGTTAGAGTCATCAGTGCGGTCATTGTTGTCCTGAGGTCGGGGTCCTGATAATGTAAAGGAACTGTGTCGTTTAGATTTTAAGAAATCAACAAGATGATGAACAAAAACTTATTTTGTCTGCGAACGATCTACACCTCATGTTCCGGGTTTTTGCCCTGCTTCTGTGTACATCCGTGTCGTGTTATGTGAAAAATCACTGGGTCGATATGTGCGACGAAAGATTACATACTTGAGCTCGATTCGCCACATCCACGTGCGTGCACACCTTTCTGTGGCATTGGTCGTCCAGCCTGCTCTTAGGAAGTTGTCACTATGTGGTTTTGTTTGACTTATTCTTTATGTTTAAATCAGAAACTTATGGTTTTGTTTGTCTGCACATGATGTAACCTGTATTTGTCTTATCTTGCTGTGGAAATGCAATAACCATTCAGTGTTTCTTGAATAGGGATTTGAGTTACCGACAGAACCTAAGCTGATTTAATACAGGACAAACAGGGTGTTTCGAAGCCTATCTTACATTAATCTATCATTTATTTGTTGTTCTGTGTTTCTTTTTCCACATTGAAGGTAACTGTTGGATTTACAATTCAAATTAAATAAGGATTACTTGCAGGAGTGGTTCTCGTCCTTCATATTGGAGTATTTTGTTAATACACGATTGATTAAATTCTATGTGCTGATGAAGGTGTGACTGGCTTTTTGTATATTCACTTACATGTTACTTTTGTATGGGGGCAGGACTTTCAGGGTACATTGGCGGTGAATGACCGGGTGTATATGCCAGCAGGGAACAGCGACGCTTCATCCAGACGTGGAGGAGGGATCCTCTTGGGGAAGGGTATTAAAATCTCCAGTGACGTTCAGCTTGACTTGGTGTGTGATTCTGTTGTGTGAGTGAGGAACATTTTCAAATCGCAGGAGCCAAGAAGCTTCCAAGGTTTGCTGATTTGGAGGAATAATTCCAGGAGAAGGAGCTGCTCAGTCGGTTGCTGTGCCCTCCAGGAGTCTGTCTGCACAAGGTGAGTAGATTTCTGAGTAGCTTCTACAAGACCGCTCCTCGCGGCACTGGTGGGGCGGACCAGAGGAGGCAAATTTTGGTTCACAATTCAGGGGATGAAGGTACGGACTCAACTTATATAGCCCTTTTCTACCTTTCTTGGCCCAAAGCGCTTTACAGTTAGGAACCATCCCCATTCTACACAATGTCACAGACCTGTAGGAAAGTAGGGTGAAGTGTCTTGCCCAGGGACCAGTGTTAATTTTGACAACCTATTTTAATTTAGTTTTAGTCTTGTCTTTTACGGAATGTATTCAGTTTTAGTCGAGATTTGTCAAAAATTATCTTCATTTTAGTCTAGTTTAAGTCGACTATTGCAGTCATTGTCGACTAAATTAGACAATTTAGTCGACTTTGCATTCAGTATATGTCATTATTCTATTTAATCAAGGTCCTCTTGCTTCATGGAGCTGCTCCCATGAACGCTCGAGCTGTTCTTTGGCCATGTGATTTACATTGTATAGGTCTTTCAGGGTCAATGAGTTTGGTTGTTTTAGTCTCTCACTTTTTATTTTCATTAGTTTCTTTTAGTCGACTAAATATCTGGAATTTTTTAGTCATAGTTTTGTCTCATGAAAACTTTTCATTTAGTTTTAGTCCAATTTTAGTTCAGCAAAAAATATTCACTTTGACTAAAAGTAAGACTAAATATTATAGTCGACGAAATTAACCACTGCCAAGGGACACAAACACATTGTGCATTTGCAGGAGTTGGGATTCAAACCCACAACTTCCAATCATCCAGACGACGCTCCACAACTGCGCTCACCGCTGTTCCATCTGATCTTTTTGCAGTCCATGTACATCTCGTTTCTTCATTTCTTGATGGGTTCTCTGTTGTACTTTTGTACTCAGCCCCCCAAATGCTGTTGTGTTCTCTCTGACGGTTGTTGTAGTTTGTGGACATATGTTTAAACTCATAAAGGCAGCATCATAGTGTCAAGAGGTTTGAACCCTTTATAAACATCAAACGTAGGGTATGTGTGTATGTTCTGTTGAGAAAGTTACAGCAGTTCGCTAGGTCAAATCGCGTCTATCTTTTTTGTCCCACCATTCCATTGAATGGACCTAACTTTTTAAATATTCAGATATTCTTATGACATTTCGTTCAGATTTTTTCCACATTTCTATTGTTGTAAAGTGTTCAGTTAATTTTACCTCTTGGCTTCTCTAACAGTGGAGTTGGTTTTAATGATGCTATTTTTCGTTGTGTCGTGGATGAGTGACAACACTTAATGGAGTGGCAGAAGTTGGAGGAAAACAAGTAGCTAATGGTTGCTGATGCCAAGGTTTTCCGCATTCGGGGTTACCAAAACTGTTGGTGGAGTTTAAGGTATGACACTGTGAAGCGGAAACTCCCTGTCTGGAGAACTGAACTTAAGCTGGACCAAGAAAACGCGACTTCATATAATGTTGAACCTTTGTTGGATAATTCTCTTCCTCCTTATGAGGGGGTTTGAGCAGCTGACCTCTTATCTCTCCTACGCTGTCACACTTCCCTTCACGGCCAAGCCAACGGAGCTAAAACCTGATAAGACTGAGCTTCTCTGGGTCATGTTTTTTCATCACTGGCTTCAGACTGTAATAATGCCCACATACCCCCTCCTAACACGCCCCGTCGTTCGTGCGTCTCCGCGAATTCAACACGTTTCTTGCCCCTCCCCTGGTATTAATGGCCAGTCATTCGTGTTATTTCCCTGTCTTGATGTTTCAGCTTATATGTGCTTTGCCTTACTTAACCTGATTGTCACATTTCTGTATTCTTTTTCTGTTAGGCGCCTTGAGTTGCCTTGCCTTTGCCTTTAAGTCCACAGACTATTGGCGCCAGAAGACAACCAGACGCTCTTTGAATTTGCTACTGTGTGATTTATGAACGTCATGTAACGAGCACTACCTTTTACTGTTTTGTCTGCCAGAGCAGCGACACAGATCAGTCTCCACCACACAGGGGATATCAGCTGCGTGAGTGTGCAAAGGAATTTACTAATCAAAGATCTAAAAATAAGATTTCCACACTGGAGGAAGCCTACGAGTGTGGCTGTGTGAAATGTTTTTGCTCAGTCTCCAATCTCAACCACGAGATCACACTGGGAAAGCCCGTATGGTTTGATGTGTGTGACAAGGCTTTACTCGTATTCAGTCTCAATTCCAGGAGGTGCACACGGAGAAAAACCGTAAGCTGTGATGTGTGTGAGAAGACATATCGTCAGAGCCAATCTTTGCAGCCACGGAGTCACTATGGTGCTAAGCCGTACGAGTGTGATCAGTGTGGGAAACGTTTACCAAGTCACAAGTCTTGAATATCACATGAATCCACACTTGGAGAGAGCCCATACAGTTGTGGAGTGTGAGAGACCTTCCGCTCAGTCATCCATCTCAAACAACTGAAACCCACACTGGTAAAAGCCGTATGCGTGTGTGGTGGTGAGAGGCCTTTGCTCGATATCCGGCTTCAATCTCAGGGGTCCAGGGAGAAACCTTCAGCTGTGAGGCATGTGAGAGACCTTTACTCAGTCTCAGTTTCTATCACACTGAGGTCCACAGGGGAAAACCTTTACAGGCTGTGATGTGTGTGAGGAGACATTTCCGACAGCGCTCATATCTATTGCAGCAAGAGGTCCCGATGGGGCTAGCCGTGTGGTGTGACCTGTGTGGGAAACATTCAATCAGCCACAGAATCCAAGCACAAGAGAATCACACTGGGAGAACTCCACTGAGGACAGTGTGGACGCATTCATCAGCGACCACTCCCTGGGTAGCAGAACCAATCCGGAGAAGAGGGGGGAAAGCGGTCAGAGATCAGAGAGTTAGGAACAAACGCTGAAGCGAGCACGGCTGCTGAGGCGGGTCATGCTGACACTGGACTCAAGAAAATTAGGACGGGTTCCATGAGTGGTCACCTGTTTTATGTAGACGGGAATTCGATTTAACTAAAATCTAATCGCATCGAATAAATATAGCTTTATCGTGAACATTCTTACTTTTTTTAATGCAGTTCAATCGTGATTAATCGCTGAATGCTTGCCGTAGGTTTTAGCCAGAGGAAGTGCAGTACCTTGTATGGACATTGTTAAGGACTTTCCCATAGTTTACTATGTTTCGAATGACTAGTTGTCTGTTTTTGTTAAGAATAAACTGGCCTTCCAGAAACCTAGTGGCTAAAATCTAAGTTACGCCTATTAGGTGTTGTTGCCTTCCCCACTCCGCTTGGGTTGTTGTCCACTCGACATTTCCCCCCCCTATTGTCGGAGTGGTCACACTTCTTTGTGCAACGTTACGCCACACAGTAGTTATTTAAAAAATTTACGTGCGCCTTACTAGAACCTTAACCTACCTTAGGGGAATGCGGAGTTACCAAAGTGAGTGCGCTCATAAAGTGTCGGCGATTGGCGGGTCGACCCCGGGAGAGGTTTGCTCGGTTAGGTGGAGTTAATAGGTTCCTGTTTTTAAGTAAGAGTTGGAGCTGATTGTATTATCCACAGTGTCTCTTCCTGCGTTAACCCTGTCCACTTTTTCAGGCAGGTACGTGTCTGGGATGCTGGCTCCTTGGGCTCGGGATTCCGGGGTCTTGCTGCTCGTGGGCGCCCTCTACGCATTCAGAACGAATGCACCGCAGGAGACGCAACGCTTTCAAACACCGGACGGAGACGCAGAGCAGGAGGTCAGTACAGGCAGTTCCTAACAACCCGAATTTTGATTTAGATGTTAGATTCTGCCTGCTTTTATCGCAGCGCCTCGGGAGCCGGGCACCAGTGGACGGACCAGGCCATGCTGCTGGGGACAGCTCCGAGGAGTCTGCATTGAGCTTGGGGAGTTTGGGACGCAGCGCGGGGAGTGAAGCTGCTGAACGGACTCTTTGTTAGCTTCGACAATCCTACATTGATCAAACACCATTGCAGAGAAGTTCCAATCTGGTTTTAAACCCTGTCATAGCACAGAGACTGCCCTTTTAAGAGTTTTAATGATTTGTTTTAACTGCGGACAGCTGGAGGTCAATCTGTGCTTGTGCTCCTGGACTTAACTGCTGCATTTGATACAGTGGATCATGGCATTCTTTTATCACGCCTCGAGCTGTCTGTGGACTCAAAGGCACTGTTCTGAAATGGTTTGATTCATATTTAAAAGATAGAAGTTTTTCAGTTAATGTTGGCTCTTGCTTCTCATCTGTGTCACCTATTCATTGTGGAGTGCCTCAAGGGTCCATTTTAGGCCCTTTGTTATTTTCTCTGTATCTTCTACCCCTTGGACTGATTCTAGAGAAACACAAAGTCGGTTATCATTTTATGCTGACGATTTGCAGATCTATATGCCACTAAAGTCTAGCTCTAAGGGATCACTGAATCCTTTGTTGGATTGTATACAAGAATTAACTTATGGATGGAGGCCAACTTTTAAGTCTAAACAAAGATAAGACAGAAATTTTAATATTTGGAATTCTGATTCAAATGTTCTCGACAATTGTGACAGCGCCATCGGCCCCGCTAGCCTCTTCTGTCACCTTTTGCAAGGAATCTCGGTGTGTTTGTAGACAATGAATTTAAATTTGAGAAACATATAAATCATGTTGTCAAATCAAGCTTTTTCCACCTTAAAACTCTAAGCAAGGTAAAAATTATCTACCTGCCTGTGACTTTGAGAAAGCCATTCATGCTTTTATAACTTCGCGACTTGATTATTGTAATTCGGTGTTACATTGGTCTTGGTCAGCGTTCAATTCGTCGCCTCCAGGGGGTACAAAACGCAGCTGCTCGTCTCCTTACAGGACCAAAAAGCGACAGCATATCACCCCTGTGTTAGCTGCTTTGCATTGGCTTCCTGTGTATTACAGGATAAGGTTTAAGCTTCTACTTGTTGTTTCAAATGTCTCCATGGCACTGCTCCTCTGTATTTGTCTGAGGTTCTTGTACGCCATGCCCCCGCTAGGGCTCTGAGATCAGCTGATCAGCTGCTTTTGGAGGTTCCTCACTCCAAGCGTGTGACCAAAGGGGACAGGGCTTTCTCTGTTGCAGCTCCTAAACTGTGGAATGACCTGCCTCTCCACATAAGAGCTGCACAGACACCTGACCATTTTAAATCATTGCTTAGACACATTTCTATGCAAAAGCTTTTAACACTGTCTAGCATATCATGGCCAAAATCGGAGCTGTTAGTGCTTTGCTGCTTGTACATTGTGTTTTGTTTATTATTATTTTACTATAACTTTTTGTACTGTGGACCTTTTTGTGAAGCACTTTGGTCAACAACAGTTGTTTAAATGTGCTATATAAATAAATTTGATTTGATTTGATTTGATTCGCCAGGACCACGTGATCCCCAGATAAGGATAAGCACCGGGCCAGATGCAGCAGTGTCCCTCTGCCTGAGCCCAAACAGTGGACAGTCCCCTGGTGGTGGAAGTGTGACATTGCAGGGTATTGTGCACCTTTGAAAGTGTTGCAGTGTGTTATCTCAGTGGAGAGTTGGACGATATAGAAGTTTAAATGAACCATGAAACCTTTGGACGCCAGTGGCACAACTGAGAGCCTGCACAGACAATGATAAAAATAAATAAAAAAGAGTCAAAGCCACAGTTAGATTGTTGTCAGACCAGTTGAGAATCCTTGTAAATACTTGCACAGTAAATGTGTCAGCTTTGTTACAGATTTGTCCAGGAATAACAATGTAAAATTCTCTGTTTCATCTAAAATTGCAATATAAGGTTAAGAGTCATCAGTGCGTCATTGTTGTCACTGGGTCGGTGTCCTGAGTAAATGTAAAGGAACTGTGTCGTTTAAGAATTTTAAAAGAAATCAACAAATGATGAACAAAACTATATTTTGTCTGCGAACGATCTACAACCTCACTGTTCCGGAGTTTCTGCCCTTCTACTTGTAACAATCACGTGTCAGTGTTAATGTGAAAAAAATATCCACTTGGAGTCGATATGTGCTGACGAAAAGATACAACTTGACCTCGATTCGCCACATCCACAGTGCGTGCACAACCTTCTGTAGCATTGGTACAGTCCAAGACCTGCTCTTAGAAAGATATGTCACTATGTGGTTTTGTTTGACATATTCTTTATGTTTAAGATCAGAAAAACTTATGGGTCTTATGTTTGTCCTGCCACATGCATAAAACCTGTATTTGTCTTATCTGCCTGTGGAAATGCAATAAAACCATTCAAGTGTTTTTGAACTAGGACTTTGAGTTACCGACAGAAAACCTAAGCTGATCTTAATAAACAGGACAAAACAAGGGTGTTATCGAAGCCCATCATTTACATATAATCTATCATTTATTTCTGTGTTCTTTTTCCACTTTAAAGGTAACCTGTTGGACATTTACAAATCAAAATTAATAAACGGATTACTGCAAGGAGTGGTCTCTTCCTTTCATATTGGAGTACTTTTGTTAATGACACGATTGATTTAAATTCATATGTGCTGATGAAGGTGTGGACTGAGCATTTTGTATATTCAATTACATGTTACATTTTGTACTGGGACAGACCTTTCAGAGGTCATTTGGCGAGTTGAATAGACCGGGTGTATAATGCCAGCAGGGGGCAACAGCAGACGCTTCATCCAGACGTTAGAGGGAGGATCCTCTGGGGAAGGGTATAAACTCCTCAGTGACGTTCCAGCTTGACTTGTGTGTGGTCCTGTCTGTGTGAGCTGAGGAACCATTTTCAAGCGCAGGAAAACCAAGAAGAAGGAATTTGCTGATTTGGAGGAAATCTCCGGGACAAACGGAGCAGCTCCACAGTCGGTGCTGCTGCCCCTCCAGGAGTCTGACACAAAGGTGAGTAGGATTCTGACTAAAGCTTTCTACAAAGACACGCTCACATCAGCGGCACTGGTGTGGGGCCGGACACAGAGGAGGCAAATTTTGGTTCACAACAATCAGGGGAAATGAAGGTAAACGGACTCAACTTATATAGCGCTTTTCTACCTTTATTAGGCCCAAAGCGCTTTACAGTAAGGAACCAGTCGCCCATTCATACACCAATGTACACAGACACTGTAGAAAGTAGGGTGAAGTGTCTTGCCCAAGGACACAGTGTGCATTTGCGGGAGCTGGGATTCGAACCCACAACCTTCCAATCATGAGACGACCCGCTCCACCAACTGCGCCACCGTGATCCAATCTGATCTCATTGGCAGTCCATGTACAATCTCAGTATTTTTCATTTCTCTGATGGGTTCCTCCTGTTGTACTTTTTGTACTCAGCACACCAACATGATGTTGTGTCTCTCTGAGGTTGTTGTAGGTTTGTGGACAATATGTTTAAACTCAATAAAAAGGCAAGAGGTTGAAACCCCCTTTACTAAACAATCAACGTAGGCTATGTGTGTATGTTCTGTGTGAAGAAAGTTACAGCAGTTTCTAGGTCAATCAGCGTCCATCTTTTTGTCCCACCCATTCCATTGAAATTTCAGTCAAGATTTATTTCACACATTTGATTGTAAGTGTTAAAAATAATTTACATCTTGGCTTCATTTAAACAGTGGAGTTGGGTTTAATGATGCTATTTTCAGTTGTGTCAGTGGATAGAGTAAACAACACTAATGGAAGTGGACAGAAAGTTGGAGAAAACAAAGTAGCAAAATGGTGCTGATGCCAAGGTTTATCCGCATTCCGGGAGTTACAAAAAATGTGGGGGAGTTTAAGGGATGAACTGTGAAGGGAACTCCCTGCTCTGGAGAACTGAACTAAAGCTGAGAACAAGAAAAACGCGAATTCAATATAAATGTATGAACATTTGTTGGAATAATTCTCTTCCTCCTGAGAGAGGAGGTTTGAAGCAGCTGGACGTCTTATCTCTCCTACGCTGTCAACACTTCCCTTCAAGGCCAAGCCACGGAGCTAACCTGATAAGGACTGAGCTCTCTGGGTCATGTTTTCATAACACTGACTTTCAGACTGTAAATAACCGCACACACATACCCCCTCCCTAACCACGCCCCCGTCGTTCTGAGTCTCCGCCTCAACACGTTTCCTCAGCCCCTCCCCCTGGTTAATGGCCAGTCATCGTGTATTTCCCCTGTCTTGATGTTTCTATATATGTGCTTTGCCTTAACTTAACCCGATTGTAATTTCTGATATCTTCTTTTGTAAGGTGCCTTGAGTTGCCTTGCCTTGCCTTTAAAAGTTCACAAAACTTTGAGCGGAAGACAACAACAAGACGCTCTTTAGAATTTGCTACTGTGTGATTTACTGAATAACGTCTGTAACAGAGCACTAACCTCTCTCCTGTTTCTGTCTGCAGAGACATGGACACAGATCAGTCTCCACACACACAGGGAAATACATACAGCTGCGATGAGTGTGCAAAGGAATTTACCAAATCAAGGTATCTAAAAAAACATAAGATTATCCACACTGGAGAGAAGCCCTACGAGTGTGGCCTGTGTGGAAATGTTTTTGCTCAGTCATACAATCTCAAACACACATGAGAATCCACACTGGGGAAAAGCCGTATGAGTGTGATGTGTGTGACAAGGCCTTTACTCAGATATTCAGTCTCAAATCTCACAGGAAGGTGCACACGGGAGAAAAACCGTACAGCTGTGATGTGTGTGAGAAGACATTCAGTCAGAGCTCAAATCTCTTGCAGCACAAGAGAGTCCACTATGGGCTAAAGCCGTACGAGTGTGATCAGTGTGGGAAAACGTTTACAAGTTCACAAGGTCTTGAATATCACATGAGAATCCACACTGGAGAGAGGCCATACAAGTGTGAGCAGTGTGAGAAGACCTTCGCTCAGTCATCCAGTCTCAAAACACACATGAGAACCCACACTGGGGAAAAGCCGTATGAGTGTGATGTGTGTGACAAGGCCTTTGCTCAGATATCCGGCCTCAAATCTCACAGGAGGATCCACACGGGAGAAAAACCTTACAGCTGTGAGGCATGTGAGAAGACCTTTACTCAGTCATCCACGTTCATATCACACATGAGGATCCACACAGGGGAAAAACCTTACAGCTGTGATGTGTGTGAGGAGACATTCCGACAGCGCTCATATCTATTGCAGCACAAGAGAGTCCACGATGGGCTAAAGCCGTGTGAGTGTGACCAGTGTGGGAAAACATTCAATCAGCCACAGAATCTCAAAAGACACAAGAGAATCCACACTGAGGAGAAACCTCCACTAGAGTGACCAGTGTGGGACGCATCATCAGCGATCAGACCAACTCCACTGGGGAGCAGAACCATCCAGGAGCAGAGGGGAAGCCGGTCAGAGAATCAGAGACGTTAAAGGGACAAACGCTGAAGAGCACAGAGCTGCTGAGGCGGGTCATGTGACACTGGACTCAGAAACATTAGGACGGGTCACATGAAGTGGTCAAACCTGTTTTATGTAGAGCCGGGAATCGATTAAACAAATACAAATTAATCGCAAATCAGAATAAAATACAGACATTTAATCGTGACAATTCTTACCTATTTTTAATTGCAGTCAATCGTGATTAATCGCTGAATTGCTTGCCGTAGGTTTTAGCCAAGTAGAAGTGCAGTAAGCTGGTAATGAAGACATTGTTAAAGGGACACTTTCCCATAGTTTAATATGTAGAAATGAAGTGTCTGTTTTTTGTAAAGAAATAAACTGCTTCCAGAAAACACAAGTGGCAATGTTCTTGGTTGTACCCGAGAGCAGGTGCCGATAAGACTGAGTCAAGGTCAGTCCACAGCAAAACAGCAAGAGCACTCCCACCATTCCTCATACCCCCCCCCCCCCCCTTCCTACTCTGTATAAGATAGTAAAAAAAGTCCTCTTTGTAAGACACATTTCACTTTTTCTTATTCAATAAATGCACCCAAACTGAGAACTCGTCTCACTGCCTATCCTTTAATCTTTTACCCCCACCTAAACCAGGCGCATTTTCTCCAGTTCAGCTTTACCCAAATCTAAAAGCTCACAGCCTATAGGTGTTGTTGCCTCCCCCCACTCCGACATTGAGGTCTGATTGTCACTCCGACATTCCCCCCCCCTATTGTCGGAGTGGTCACACTTCTTTAGTGCAACGTACCGCCACACAAGATAATTATTAAAAATACGTGCGCCTACTAGAACTAACCCTAACCTTACGGATAGCGGAGTTTACAAACTGAACAGGCTGCGCTCAAAAAGTGTCGGATTGGCGGGTCGACCCCGGAGAGGTTGTGCTCGGTTCAGGTGGGAGTTAAGAGGTTCCGGTATTTTACGGTAAGAGTGGAGCTGATTGTAATTATCCACAGTGTCTCTCCTGCGTAACCCTGTCCACTTTTTCCAGGCAGGTTACGTGTCTGGGATGCTGGCTCCTGTGGGCATCGGGATATCCGGGGCTCTGCTGCTCGTGGGCGCCCTCTACAGCATCAGAACGATGCACCGCAGGAGACGCAACAGCTTCAAACACCAGAGACGGAAGACGCGGCAGCAGGAGGTCAGTAACAGGCAGTTCCCATAACAAACCCGAAGTGATTAGATGCTTAGGACATTTCTGCCTGCTTTATCTGCAGCAGCCTCGGGAGCCGGGCACCAGTGGACAGGACCAGGCCATGCTGCTGACGGACAGCTCCGAGGACGAGTTCTGAATGAGTTTGGGGAGTTTGGGACGCAGCGCGGGGAGTGAAGCTGCTGAACGGACTCTTTGTTAGCTTCGCCAGGACCACGTGATCCCCAGATAAGGATAAGCACCGGGCCAGATGCAGCAGTGTCCCTCTGCCTGAGACCAAACAGTGGACAGTCCCCCTGGTGGTGGAAGTGTGACATTGCAGGGTATTTGTGCACCTTTGAAAGTGTTACAGTGTGTTATCTCAGTGGAGAGTTGGACGGGTATAGAAGTTTAAATGAACCATGAAAACCTTTGGACGCCAGTGGGACAACTGAGAGCCTGCACAGACAATGATAAAAAATAAATTAAAAAAAGAGTCAAAGCCACAGCTAGATTGTTGTCAGACCAGTTGAGAATCCTTGTAAATACTTGCACAGTAAATGTGTCAGCTTTGTTACAGATTTGTCCAGGAATAACAATGTAAAAATTCTCTGTTTCATCTACAATTGCAATATAAGGTTAAGAGTCATCAGTGCGTCATTGTTGTCACTGGGTCGGTGTCCTGAGTAAATGTAAAGGAACTGTGTCGTTTAAGAATTTGAAAAGAAATCAACAAATGATGAACAAAACTATATTTTGTCTGCGAACGATCTACAACCTCACTGTTCCGGAGTTTCTGCCCTTCTACTTGTAACAATCACGTGTCAGTGTTAATGTGAAAAAATATCCACTCGGAGTCGATATGTGCTGACGAAAAGATACAACTTGACCTCGATTCGCCACATCCACAGTGCGTGCACAACCTTCTGTAGCATTGGTACAGTCCAAGACCTGCTCTTAGAAAGATATGTCACTATGTGGTTTTGTTTGACATATTCTTTATGTTTAAGATCAGAAAAACTTATGGGTCTTATGTTTGTCCTGCCACATGCATAAAACCTGTATTTGTCTTATCTGCCTGTGGAAATGCAATAAAACCATTCAAGTGTTTTTGAACTAGGACTTTGAGTTACCGACAGAAAAACCTACGCTGATCTTAATAAACAGGACAAAACAAGGGTGTTATCGAAGCCCATCATTTACAATATAATCTAATCATTTATTTCTGTGTTCTTTTTCCACTTTAAAGGTAACCTGTTGGACATTTACAAATCAAAATTAATAAACGGATTACTGCAAGGAGTGGTCTCTTCCTTTCATATTGGAGTACTTTTGTTAATGACACGATTGATTTAAATTCATATGTGCTGATGAAGGTGTGGACTGAGCATTTTGTATATTCAATTACATGTTACATTTTGTACTGGGACAGACCTTTCAGAGGTCATTTGGCGAGTTGAATAGACCGGGTGTATAATGCCAGCAGGGGGCAACAGCAGACGCTTCATCCAGACGTTAGAGGGAGGGATCCTCTGGGGAAGGGTATAAAACTCCTCAGTGACGTTCCAGCTTGACTTGTGTGTGATCCTGTCTGTGTGAGCTGAGGAACCATTTTCAATCGCAGGAAGACCAAGAAGCTTCCAAGGAATTTGCTGATTTGGAGGAAATATCCAGGAGAAAAGGAGCTGCTCCACAGTCGGTGCTGCTGCCCCTCCAGGAGTCTGTCTGCACAAAGGTGAGTAGGATTCTGACTAAAGCTTTTTACAAAGACACGCTCACATCAGCGGCACTGGTGTGGGGCCGGACACAGAGGAGGCAAATTTTGGTTCACAACAATTCAGGGGAAATGAAGGTAAACGGACTCAACTTATATAGCGCTTTTCTACCTTTATCAGGCCCAAAGCGCTTTACAGTAAGGAACCAGTCGCCCATTCATACACCAATGTACACAGACACTGTAGGAAAGTAGGGTGAAGTGTCTTGCCCAGGGATCAGTGTTAATTTTGACAACATATTTTAATTTAGTTTTAGTCTTAGTCTTTTGACGAAAATGTAATTCAGTTTTAGTCGAGATTTAGTCAAAATAAATATCTTCAATTTTAGTCTAGTTTTAGTCGACTAAAATTGCAAGTCAATTTAGTCGACTAAATTTAAGACAAATTTAGTCGACTTTGCATTCATAATATTCATTATAATCATATTTAATCAAGGTCCTCTGCTTCATGGAGCTGCTCCCACATGAACAAAGCTCAGAGCTGTTCCTTTGGCAGTGAATTTACATGATATAAGGCTCTTTCAGACGGTCAATAGAAGTTTGGATGATTTTAGTCTCTCCTTTTCATTTTCATTTAGTCTTATTTTAGTCGACTAAAATATCTGGACATTTTAGTCATAGTTTTAGTCTCATGAAAACTTTTCATTTAGTTTTAGTCCAATTTTAGTCAGCAAAAATATCACTTTGACTAAAATTAAGACTAAATATTATAGTCGACGAAATTAACACTGCCAAGGACACAACAACAGTGTGCATTTGCAGGAGTTGGGATTCAAACCCACAACCTTCCAATCATCAGACGACCCGCTCCACCAACTGCGCCACCGTGATCCAATCTGATCTCATTGGCAGTCCATGTACAATCTCAGTATTCTTCATTTCTCTGATGGGTTCCTCCTGTTGTACTTTTTGTACTCAGCACACCAACATGATGTTGTGTCTCTCTGAGGTTGTTGTAGGTTTGTGGACAATATTTTTTAAACTCAATAAAAAGGCAGATACATAGTGTCAAGAGGTTGAAACCCCTTTACTAAACAATCAAACGTAGGCTATGTGTGTATGTTCTGTGTGAAGAAAGTTACAGCAGTTTCTAGGTCAAATCAGCGTCTATCTTTTTGTCCCACCCATTCCATTGAAATGACCATAACTTTTTAAATATTCAAGATATCTTAATGACATTTCAGTCAAGATTTATTTCACACATTTCTATTGATTGTAAGTGTTAAAAGTAATTTTACATCTTGGCTTCATTTAAACAGTGGAGTTGGGTTTAATGATGCTATTTTCAGTTGTGTCAGTGGATAGAGTAAACAACACTAATGGAAGTGGACAGAAAGTTGGAGAAAACAAAGTAGCTAAATGGTGCTGATGCCAAGGTTTATCCGCATTCCGGGAGTTACAAAAATGTGGGGGAGTTTAAGGGATGAACTGTGAAGGGAACTCCCTGCTCTGGAGAACTGAACTAAAGCTGAGACCAAGAAAAACGCGAATTCAATATAAATGTATGAACATTTGTTGGAATAATTCTCTTCCTCCTGAGAGAGGAGGTTTGAAGCAGCTGCACCTCTTATCTCTCCTACGCTGTCAACACTTCCCTTCAAGGCCAAGCCACGGAGCTAAACCTGATAAGGACTGAGCTCTCTAGGTCATGTTTTTCATAACACTGACTTTCAGACTGTAAATAACTGCACACACATACCCCCCTCCCTAACCACGCCCCCGTCGTTCTGCGTCTCCGCCTCAACACGTTTCTTCAGCCCCTCCCCCTGGTTAATGGCCAGTCATCGTGTATTTCCCCTGTCTTGATGTTTCTATATATGTGCTTTGCCTTAACTTAACCTGATTGTAATTTCTGATATCTTCTTTTGTAAGGCGCCTTGAGTTGCCTTGCCTTGCCTTTAAAAGTTCACAAAACTTTGAGCGGCAGACAACAACAAGACGCTCTTTAGAATTTGCTACTGTGTGATTTACTGAATAACGTCTGTAACAGAGCACTAACTTCTCTCCTGTTTCTGTCTGCAGAGACATGGACACAGATCAGTCTCCACACACACAGGGAAATGCATACAGCTGCGATGAGTGTGGGAAGGAATTTACCAAATCAAGGTATCTAAAAAAACATAAGATTATCCACACTGGAGAGAAGCCCTATGAGTGTGGCCTGTGTGGAAATGTTTTTGCTCTGTCTGGGAATTTTAAACGTCACATGAGAATCCACACTGGTGAGAGACCATACAAGTGTGAGCAGTGTGAGAAGACCTTCGCTCAGTCATTCAGTCTCAAAACACACATGAGAACCCACACTGGGGAAAAGCCGTATGAGTGTGATGTGTGTGACAAGGCCTTTGCTCAGATATCCAGCCTCAAATCTCACAGGAGAAGCCACACTGGAGAAAAACCGCACCGCTGTGATGTGTGTGAGAAGACCTTTGCTCGGGAAGACAGCCTCGAAACACACATGAGAATCCACACTGGAGAAAAACCGTACAGCTGTGATGTGTGTGACAAGGCCTTTGCTCAGATATCCAGCCTCAAAGCTCACATGAGAATGCACACGGGGGAAAACCCGTACAGCTGTGATATGTGTGAGAAGACATTCAGAAACCGCTCAACTTTCTGGAAGCACAAGAGAGTCCACGGTGGACTGAAGCCGTACGAGTGTGATCAGTGTGGGGGACATTTACAAGTTCACATGGTCTCAAAGATCACATGAGAATCCACACGGGAAAAAAACCGTACAGCTGTGATGTGTGCGACAAGACCTTTGGTCATTCATCTGTCCTCAATGTTCACATGAGAATCCACACGGGGGAAAAACCGTACAGCTGTGATGTGTGTGAGAAGACATTCAGGAGCTGCTCAAATCTCCTACAGCACAAGAGAGTCCACGATGGACTAAAGCCGTACGAGTGTGATCAGTGTGGGAAAACATTTACGAGATCACATGGTCTCGAAAATCACATGAGAATCCACACTGGAGAGAGGCCATACAAGTGTGAGCAGTGTGAGAAGACCTTCGCTCAGTCATCCGGTCTCAAAACACACATGAGAACCCACACTGGGGAAAAGCCGTATGAGTGCGATGTGTGTGAGAAGACATTCAGTCTGTCAAAGCATCTCATAAGACATATGAGGATCCACACTGAGGAGAAACCGTACAGCTGTGATGTGTGTGAGAAGACATTCAGGAGCTGCTCAAATCTCTTGCAGCACAAGAGAGTCCACGGGCTAAAGCCGTATGAGTGTGACCAGTGTGGGAAAACATTCAATCAGCCACAGAATCTCAAAAGACACATGAGAATCCACACTGAGGAGAAACCTCCACTAGAGTGACCAGTGTGGGACGCATGATCAGCGATCAGACCAACTCCACTGGGGAGCAGAACCATCCAGGAAGCCGGTCAGAGAATCATAGATGTTAAAGGGACAAACGCTGAAGAGCACAGAGCTGCTGAGGCGGGTCATGTGACACTGGACTCAGAAACATTAGGACGGGTCACATGAAGTGGTCAAACCTGTTTTATGTAGAGCCGGGAATCGATTAATACAAATTAATCGCAAATCAGAATAAAATACAGACATTTAATCGTGACAATTCTTACCTATTTTTAATTGCAGTCAATCATGATTAATCGCTGAATTGCTTGTCGTAGGTTTTAGTAAGTAGAAGTGCAGTAAGCTGGTAATGAAGACATTGTTAAAGGGACACTTTCCCAGGGCTCGAAACTGCGACCATTTTGGTCACAAATGCTCCCAAAATTATGCCTTTGCGATCTAAAAATAGAATCACTCGCATGTTTGCGACTGCAAACAAATGCTCCGGTCCACCTTAAAAGAAAACCTTCTCCTGCTACCTTAAAAAGGCTTGTGTCATTGTTTTCACAAATGCTGCCTGTTAGTAACAGCAAACTTTCTGTTCTAAAATAGTTCGAGAGCATATAAACTACGATCTGTCCTCTCTTTTGGCTCAGCGCCGCTGTCATTCCTCTTAGAGCCCTGCACGGGTCTGATTTCTGGGCCCGAGCCCGGCCCGGGCCCGTGAGGTTCGGGCCCGAGCCCGGCCCGGCCCGACAGACTTTTATAATTAGCAGGCCCGAGCCCGGCCCGCCTCTTCTCTCTCTCGCTTGCTCTCCCCCCCCCCCCCAATATTTTCCAAATGCGTGATTAAACAGCGCTGCAACAGTTGACCTGTATTGTATGAATAAATAAACACTTCTATCTAAACGTAACATAAAGCACAGTGTTCATTTTTTATTGTTGGGAGAAACACGCATGCATTTGTTTCCTGGAAACACTGCGAAAACATACGTCGATAGAAGCACTCCGCACGCAAACCGCTCCGTCCTCTCTCTCCATACCGCTTTGCGGAGGTTTACCCACGGCGGGGAAACCCCCCATGCCACAGCCCACGGGGACGGCAGGTCCATGTTTGTGTCCAGAGGTGGCGGGTCAAGACGGGGCGAGAGGACATCGCGTCGATAGAAGCACATCCGCACGCGAACCGCGCGGTCCTCTCTCTCAATACGACCGCTTTGCAGACCTGTACGCACGGCGAGGAAAACTCCCACGCCACGGCCCACGGGGAAGGCAGGTACATGTTTGTGTTGTGTTGGCGGGTCAAGACGAGGTGTGAGAGAGGGACAGAGGAGAGCGGGTGCTGCATTTAATGTCACCATTTAAGTTGATTAAAAAATAGCAGCACAACGCATTGGCAGGGGAAAACCAAGCCCGAGCCCGGCCCGTGTCCGACGCAATGATGCGGTAATGGGCCCGAAGCCCGGCCCGCGGGCCTTCGGGCCCCTCGGGCCTCAGGCTCAAATGCAGGGCTCTAATTGCTCTCAGTAACACGCGCTGGGCCAACCTGCACCAGCCCAGCCCGCGTTCTCTGCGTGTGCGTGTGCTCCGCTCTCATTCCTCTGCCCGCTTTCATTGAATGAAAGCGACTGTATTTACGCAACTGTAGTCTCTTTATGAGAAAACGAGGAATATATATTTCATTCATAAACTCATTGGGACTGGGGACGATCTCTCAAATGTCGCTTGAATCGATGTCGGGCGGAGAAACAGTGGAAACTTCAATCCAACCCACTCGCCACCTCATCGCCGCTCTCGCAAAATACAAAACGTAAAGTCACAAACGCAATGTTTAACACGTCTTCTAAGGTTCTGGCAAAGGAGTTTGCCGCGTGTAGCGCGATCTATGGAGCTTTCCCCACAGCACAGAGAGAGGAGAGTGTAGAGGAGACGATGAAGTGCGGTGAAGCAGGGGCGGAGCAAGTCGGGGTTGGGGGCGGTTGGGAGGCACAAAATCTGGTGTCCCATTTATAATGTTAAAATTTAGCCTAATGAGTTTTGTAGATTGCTGAATCATTGCAAACAGCTAAAATAATGCATCTAAAATGCAACAGAAGGCTGGAAGGGGCGTGTGATACGTTTAAATCCCCTTCATCCCTGTTAAAAGCCTCCCTGTTTTTTTTTTGGTTGCGCTCCTAAATTTTTGACTGTGCTCCTAAATTTCAGAATTAGGAGCACAAGCGCTACCAAGAAAAAAAGTTAATTTCGAGCCCTGCTTTCCCATAGTTTAATATGTAGAAGTGAAGTGTCTGTTTTTTGTAAAGAAATAAACTGCTTCCAGAAAACACAAGTGGCAATTGTCTTGGTTGTATCCGAGAGCAGGTGCCGATAAGACTGAGTCAAGGTCAGTCCACAGCAAAACAGCAGGAGTACTCCCATCATTCCTCACACACGGTTCAGGTGGGAGTTAAGAGGTCCCGGTATTTTACGGTAAGAGTGGAGCAGGGCGTTTACGGGACCTTGACAACATCTGAAAAAATATTGCAGGGTCATTTTTGGGCCGGTTCACTATTTATTTTCGCCGGATTTTTGTGGAGAGTATCAAAACTTGGCTATAGCTACATTTTTGGAAATCTTTATTAAATAAGCAATCAGAAAAACAATGGTTCCACTTGTTCTGATTTGTTGTAAAAAAAAAAGAAAAAAGAAAAAAGGAGAAAAAAGTAAAAAAAAAAAAAAAAGTGCCTATGTATGAGGAGTAAAAATCGTAGTTTGGCGAAAATTTACGAAATTTGGCAGAAATTCAATTTGGTCGTTTTAATCGAAAAAGTCAATGAAACCCTTGTCATAGTTTTCATGGAGTTACCGTAGTGTTGACCAGAACTCCCCATGTAGCTTAAGCCTACTCAAAAGGAAAAATGGCCTAATGTTATCAAATGACAAGGGCACATAGAAACATTGTTTTTCTCATTGCTTAATCCTGGGTTGCAGGTTCTAGAATGTGATGATGTCACCGGACCCAGTGGGGGAGGAGCCAGTTTTTCCTATTAACAGCATTACACTTTCACAAGTCGTATCTAAAAAGAAAATGTATGAATTACAAAAATGATCATTAATATCAGTCACTGGGTCCATGATCTCTCTGTACAAGACCAAAAATGTCCTCAAAAACAAAATATTTTTTCCTCCATATAATAGTATTGGCCTTTAGAATGCTGTGATGTCACCTGCAACCCAGCAATACTATAAGGTTTCCAAATATATAGGCCTATAGTTTTCATACTGTCCACGAATATCCCCCAACAGTGGAAATCTAAACATAGTGAACCGGACTATTAGGCCTATGTCTCTCTGGCCCCTCAGGGCAAAAACATTCAGCTCAATGCCAGCACTATTCTCCGTATGCAGCCTTCCCTTGTCGCGCCGGTCCTCACCTGAAAGTCCCCTCCAAGTTGAGCGAGACCAGGCGTCGTGGAGTGACACGTTTCATTCACATGCAGGGCCGGATTTAAGTAAAATGGGCCCCGGGGCTAAAGTAGTTTCAGGGCCCTCCCATATACTGTATGTCTGTCTGTCGGATTTCTCTCTCTCTCTCTACAATGAAAAGATAAATGATTTTTTTTTATTATTTTTTTTTATTTGAACACGCAGAAGCAACTTCTTAAACATAGTACTAGTTTAAAAAATGACAAATTTGTGAAAAAGCAGTTTAACATAATGACCCCAATTTGAGCTCCGTGGCCATTGCGGAAGAACCTTTGCTACTGCCAGACTGGTGGGGGGGACATATTAAAAAGGGGGTCTGGGGGGTCCTCCCACAGAGATTTTTTATTTTTTATTTTAATGGTGCAATTTGGTGCATTCTCATTTTTTAACATATTTTTTTCCCAGTGTCAACTCAATGAAAATGGCTCAGACCTAGTTTAGTCCTGGTTTAATCCTGGTTTAGTCTCGGGTACAAAGTAATCTCATTAAGCCTTACATGTGAGGGAGTCTGCAAAGAGAGAGGGAACTCTCTCCTTTTCTCCTTATGCCCATGGGCCCTTCAACCTGCTGGGCCCCTGGGCTTAGCCCCTGTAAGCCCCTGCATAAATCCGGCCTTGTTCACATGTGGAGGATTCCAGCGGCGCTTTTGTTCTCTGTCAATAATCAGGGCATGTTGTCACCAGCACGGAGAGAAACGTGACAGGCATCACGCGCGCCAAAAGAAGACCATGTTTCGGAGACGCTGATGTTTTACATTGATAGGATTTACAGCTTTACTTTTATATCAGATTTCTTTTTCTTCTTTTTTTCTTTGCTGAAGCTTAAATTGTTCATTGCAGACATATTGAATATTAGTTTAAATATGGCATTTTGATTTTATTGGCTCAACTCACCTCCTTTATTCCTTACATATTTCACCCACCCATAAATTGTTGGATACAATTCCACTTTTTCCAGCCCCACCATTCTCACTTTTTTTATTGAGAATGGTGGGGCTGCAAACTGTGTATAAACTACACTGATGTTGCTACCACTCAATGTGCACATTATGTAACATCACGCAGTTGTTCTGAGTCAAATTGTTGTCTTTATCATATTTTATCTTAATATACTTTATGCATGCTGTTATAGTCTTATAGTTTTATAGTAGCCTATATTATTAATCTACCAAGCGTATTAAATGCTTTATGTTTGATGTTGCACGATTGAGCCGAAGCAAATTCCCTCTTCTTTCTAATCATTAATTAAGTGGTTATTATTCTAATTCTTTATTATTGTTATTATTATTTAAGTCAGGTATCTGCCTTTACTATATTACATTTGAAGTAGGCTATGTCCACAATAATAATCATCATCATTAGTATTAATTTTATTTGTATTTATTATTTTGTATTTATTTCCCATCTGTCTTTTTGAAGTCTTTCTTTTTCTCCTTTTCTCTCCTTTGTGTATTAGATTAATTTAAGATCCTCTTCCGCCCTTCAACACAACCACACCATCCGTCTGCGCGCGCACGTACACTCACCATGTTACAGCTGTTTGTCCTGTGTCTTACTGTAATGTCTTCTGTGTATTGTTTTTGTTTTCGTTTTCACTTACTGCACAGCACTGTATTGTAAGTTGCCCCTGTTTGTTCAGCACTTAATGAAACAAAACGAAACAATGGCAATACAAACTTTTTCTGATTCTTATTCTAAGGGGCACAACTTTCAGCACATTCCAACAACAGATTTCTGTAAAGATCGGTCTCTTCCATTCACTCTGGACGTGCTAATGTTTATGAAAGCGCGTGCGTTTGAATGAATCAGCGGAAGGACTTGATGCGGGCACGATGAGCTGAAAGTAGGGGGAATGGGGTTTCTATATGTAATGTAATGTAATGTAATCAGGGAGAAAAGGCTTCATTCAGAGGGGGGCTGGAGGGGTCCTTTGGGGAGGGGCTTTCGACACAGATCAATAAAAGCCACAGGGACCTATTACTGTTCGACTCGTGTGTGACTCTGCGCGAGCTGAGAGGACATCTCCAAAGGAAGACCGGTAGCGCATACAGAGCAGCTGCAGCCCCTCCAGGAGTCTGTCTGCAGCGTCACTTGTGAGGCCCTATGTCTGTGTGAGCTGAGAAATTATTCTCAAGCGCAAGAAGCCACAGAGGAATTTGGTGATTTGGAGGAAATATCCGGGAAAACGTAGCGGATCCGCGGCCTCTCCAGGAGTCTGTCTGCACAAAGGTGAGTTTCTGCCCGGTACGAAATAACGCACAGGTCGGGCTGTAAGAACATATTAGCAACATCTTTTTGTTTTTGTTTACCTCCGCTCCTTCCTTCCCTGCCTCGCGCCAACTCCCTCCCCCACGCCACACGTCTCCAAGAACAGACAACAAACCAAAACAACGTAAAACATAAACAAATGCATAGAGTTCCCGCGGGATCTCAATTTGATTTTGTAAATATAAGGCCTTAAAAAGTCTTTAATTAGCTGAAAATGTGGTTTATCTCTTGCGGCAAATGCTACATTTTAAGGGTGCTAGTCGGAATGTACCACTGCCTCAGTCCCAGTCGGAATGTCCCGCACCCATTGGTCTGAATGTACCGGTAGAGTGGTCTATTTTAAGACCAGCACCTCTAACCGAGCGCATCTGGGCATAATCGATCTTTTCCTTCGTGTTCTTGTTCTTTTTTTTGTCACGTTTTTGTGGCTCTTTTGTTACTTTCTCATCACATTTTTTACGTTTTTTTTTGTCACTTTGTGTCACATTTGTGTCGCTCTTTTTTTTGTAAAAATGCGTTTGGATCCTCGTTTTCGTCTCATTTCCAGGTGAAACTCGAGAAATTAGAATATCGTTCAAAAGTTCATTATTTTCTGTGATTCAACTTAAAATGTTATAGACTCATTACATGCAAAGTGTGATTATGTCAAGCCTTTATTTGTTATAATTTTGATTATTATGGATTTTTACAGGTTATTAAACATTTCAGAAAATTAGAATATTGTGAAAATGGACTGTAAGCCATAATCATCAAAATTATAACAAACAACATATATCACTTTGCATGTAATGAGTCTATATCATATTATATCCATCCATCCATCTATTTTCTTCCACTTGTCCGTTGCCGGGTCGTGGAAATCACATTGCACCAGCCCCTATGGCTCCTCCTGCAGGTGGTGGGTCCACTGAAGGACGGCCTCATGGTTCCTGTTGGTCTCTCATAAGGGGCTTCTGAACCGCTCTTTGTCTGACCCGTCACCTAGGACCTGTTTGCCCAGGGAGACCCTACCAGGGGCACGAAGCCCCCGACAACAGAGCTCCCAGGATCATTCGGGCGCTCAAACCCCTCCACCACGTTAAGGTGGCGGTTCCAGGAGGGGATCATATTATAATAGTTTCACATTTTAAGTTGAATTACAGAAATAAGTGAACTTTTGAACGATATTCTAATGAGTTTCACCTGTAGATTTGGGTCATGCTAAACTGGAGAAAAAGTGGTCGGTTCAGGTTTGGTGCTTTATCATTGTACAGTGTGTTGGGTTAATCATAAGCCATTGTGGACCAACCGGACCAGCAGGTTTGATAACGAGGCGAGCCTCTGCGCAGCGCTCGGAAACAGCTGTCTTCAGTTTTGGTGTTATCTCGTTACTGTGGTGAGCTAATGTTAAAAAAGCTGGTGAGAAAACAGTCCCTCCCAACTTCTTTGCTTTTTGATCCAGCACACTGGCTTTGGGTGTGCGTGTCTTTACCTGGTAACTGTAATTGATAATAAAAATCTGTATGTGTGTCGAAGAAAATGCCTCCTTCCCCTAATACTTATTTCCATAAACATGTGTTAATTGATATTATGTTTGTTTGCCTTTAGGGATGTGTTTCTAAATCGATATACAATATACTCTTTGTGACTTTGTAACAGAGCACTAACTCCTCTCCTGTTTCTGTTTGCAGAGAAATGGACACCAATCAGACCCTTCAGACTCTCCGCACGCAGAGAAATACATACAGCTGTGATGAGTGTGGGAGGGACTTTACTACATCGCACAATCTGAAACAACACAAGATCATCCACACGGGAAAGAAGCCGTACGAGTGTGGCCTGTGTGGGAATGTGTTTGTCCGACCTGCAAACCTCAAACAACACATGAGAATCCACACTGGAGAAAAACCGCACCGCTGTGATGTGTGCGACAAGACCTTTGCTCAGTTGTCCAACCTCAAAGCTCACATGAGGATGCACACGGGGGACAAGCCGCACCGCTGTGATGTGTGCGACAAGACCTTCAGGCAGCTCTCGCATCTCACGCAGCACAGGAGAGTCCATTATGGGGTGAAGCCGCATGAGTGTGACCAGTGTGGGAACACGTTCAGTACGTCGACGCACCTGCAGCATCACATGAGGATCCACACGGGAGAGAAACCGTACAGCTGTGAGCAGTGTGGGAAGTCATTTTCGGAGTCGTTCAGCCTCAAAGCACACATGAGGATCCACACTGGAGAGAGGCCATACAAGTGTAAGGAGTGTGGAAAGACCTTTACTGTGCTATCCAACCTCAAGGCACACACGAGGGTCCACACTGGGGAAAAACCGTACAGGTGCGATGTGTGCGAGAAGGCGTTTAATCAGCACTCCAATTTCATGCGGCACATGAGAGCCCACAATGGCTGCAGGAGTGTGATAGAGTGGGAGGACATTTAGAAGTTTTAACGCTCTGGATCATCACATGAGAATCCACAGTGGAGAAAAACTGTACGGCTGTGATGAGTGTGAGAAGAACTTTACTGTGTCATCAAAGCCTCACATGAAGAGGATCCAGAATAAACCGAACAGCTGCGTCTCACAAAAAAAAACCCTGAGAGAATCCACACAGTCAGAGACATTAGAAGGACTGGTCAAATGAAGAGATAAAATCTATTCTATGACATGTTTCGGGCATGCTGATGTTTTTTGTTGATAGAATGTATATAGCTACAAATAAAACAGACATTTTAACACTGAAGCTTCAATTGTTCATTGCAGTTTTGAAATTCACATTTACAGGAGTTAAGGACAAAGTTGTGTTAATGAAGACAATAGTCGTGAATATTAGTTTCATTTATTATTGGCTCAACTCACTTCTGTTAGAAACATATGTCACCCACTCATACATTTGTGATACATGTACATTTGGGGGATGCACTTAGCTCCGTATTGTGGTTAGTGATCTGTGAAAATACCAAACTGCGTATTGTGTCCAGAGCCAGATTTATTGACAACAGCAACAACCAGAAGTTCACAAATTCAGAGAGGTGACATCCTGCTTCCATAGCTCCTTCTCATATCTAACAGAGTTTACAGAGCGTTTTATACTTCTTATATAGTTGATATAGGCCTAGTTGTTGCTATGTAGACAAAACAATGCATATCTTGGCCAACTGTGCTGCTGGCCTTCGCTCATATCTAATTGTACAAAGTTTACAGTATCTGGATCAACTTAACCTTAGCATTAACAAGGCTAAACACAAAATGACTGAAATATATGGACAGGAGCAAAGTCAGTAGCAGAGTGAATCTACTGCTAATGTTTCAATAAAAGGTAAAACTAGAAAAGATTGAAAAGTCAGGGGGTGCTTTACAATCAAACAATAAACACGGGGTTTTCTTGCAGCGCTCAGTGATTTAAAAACAGAGTAATGCAGATTCACAGTGAGATGACAGGGGAAGGGGGTCATGTGAGAAAACATCAAACCAGGTCTGCTCTGAATTCATAAGTTATTGCACAATAATACCTAACAGAACATTTCGAAACTGAAAATCAGAATCCACAGATCGTTTTTATATGATATATGACGTGTACAATGAACATACAATATTTCATGTCTTGATCTCTGGTGCCACTGGTCTGTCCTTGGCATGTATTCTAATGTTATAAGATACAAAGCATTACATCTAAGTCATCTCATCCCAGTATCAGTATCCCAGTAGCGGCGTGGATGCTTTTGTACATCTTTGCTCTGTTTGTGTGAGTTGTGTGTTTGAGACCACTAGGGGGACCCCAAGAGCTCCTAAGGCTTGATCGCAAACAGCTCAAATAATCTTCACACAGGACCACGCAGCAAAGTAACCAGAGGAAGACATCACGCTGCTGTGAGAGAAGACTGGAAACATGGGCATATCGGAAGGATCGGAAGGATATAGAGAAGCAGGACTTTTCCATGTTGAGTCAGTGAAGCAAATTATTTGTTTCTGTTGACTCTTTTTGTGATCTACCTGAATGTTGCTCTAATTATCGGTCCACTTGTTCTTCCGCCGAAATGAGAGAATCCAACTTCCTCACATCTGCTGGGACGTGAATGAGGCGTTAACGACCCGACTCATTAATATGTATATTTTCGCGCATATCAATGCATTCAATTACCTGCTGTGAGCGAGCATTTTGAGCTGACATTATAGTGTATGCCAGGACTATTCAATTACATTTTTTTTACTGGGCCTTTTCTTAGAAAAGAAATAAAAAGACACCCACGAGTGTTTTTTGATTCTCTTCTCACATGGTCTCACATTTTCTTTGGCTCGGTCGTTTGATTTCAAACATAAATCAGCACCTATGACCATCTTATTCAGTAATGTCGCTGATAAAATTTTATTAGACCTACGTCTCACATAAGGTCAGCCAATACTCCTACTACTAATAACAATAATGATCATAGTATTTTGAATTTCAAAACCTATTCAGTCAAGCTTTCATTTGCACATATTAAAACGGCCACAAGTACATATGTGCCATAATTTTGAATGCAGTGCTTCTGATGAAATCTAAATGTGTTTGAAATAAATCCACTTTTCATGAGGCTATTATTTGGTGTGTGTGTGTCTGTATGTGTTATATTGTCATAAATAAATACGGAAGGGGTTTATAGTTTCACATTTCAAGATTTTTATTCAGAAATATAATTTTCTCTGCTGTAGAAAGACTTAGTCTATTTCTTTTCTTACTAATAACTTCTCCTGCTTTAGAAAACACTCTCACACAAGGTACACTTGTCGCTGGCATAAGTATTTTTTGAGAGAATGAACAAATGTGGGAATCTCTTTCGCCTCTCACAAAACCCAAAAGGCACAGATGTGCATTTAGATTTCTTTTAAACTTTATGGGTTTTGACAGGTGCGCTGTTCTGTGGTTCATTGAAACTCCTGTCAACCAAATGCGTGTTCGGCACGGGTGCCCCCTAGTGAAACACTTGCAAAACAGCGGCGTTTCATGAAACGTTTCTCAGATCCAGTCACGTGACATGCGCGGTTTGAACCTTGTTTTGAAGCAGTGTTTTGACACGCATGCGCCATGAGACTTCGACACAGTGTCGAATCTCGTGGTTCAAGACGGCCATCCCTATATCGAGGACAAACGGAGCAGCTCCACAGTGTTGCTTCCCCTCCAGGTGTAATAGACCGTGTGCGTCTGATGCTGATTTGGATTGCTCGTCAACTGAGTCTTCCTCGGTCAGAAGGAATAAGCAACTTGGATGGTGCAGTTTAGATTATTTATTGAAGATCAGGTACATGGAGATGATGATGGTTTGACACAAATGTGTGAGTGTGTGTGTGTGTGTGTGTGTGTGTGTGTGTGTGGTTATCTGAAACAGAAAAACAATAAAATGTATATTAATAAACATGTAGGCAGGCTACAGTATGGTTACAAACAGATGTATAAACATGACCTGCAGTACCACCGAGAATCCACTAGTGGGAGCTCTAACACTACACATTAACATGCATAAATGCTTTAAATCTATAAATGGTGAAAAGTGCCCAAACAGGCGAAATATACATTAAATATAATATTTACAGGTATTAACAAGGCAGTAACTAAGGTACAGACAGCGGATGGCTAATTTCGGAGCGCATGTGGAGCGCCGAAGCGGGCCGCAAAAGTATAGCAGTATGGGTATAACACGAGTATAACAACTTCGCCACAACTGGGCTTATAACTCTGAAATAAACACATCATTCATGCAAAGGGCTATACTTACATCTTAAGGACGCACACGGCACTCATACACACAAGATTAGAGCAGGATTGACAAAGGATGGCCATTATCTGCTCCGTGGATGCTACTCTCATGATACCGGACCACACCAAAGTGAAAGCAACTCGCGCAACCACGAGCAAGCAGAACTACAAGTTAACACATGCATTATGGGTAATGTAGTATGTCAGGGTACAGACTTTTAACACCAGGGGTCTGTCTGCACAAAGGTGAGTAGGATTCTGACTAAGGCTTTGATCAAAGTCTCCTGTCGCATTGGTGTCAGATTGGTGTGCGACAGGAGGCAGAGGAGATGGCCTGGCTACCAGAGGTGGGAAGTAACGAAGTACTTGTACTTTGTTACTGTACTTAAGTAAATTTTTCAGGTATCTGTACTTTACTTGAGTATTTATTTTCCTGACAACTTTTTACTTTTACTCCTTACTTTTGAAACGCAAGTATCTGTACTTTCTACTCCTTACATTTTCAATACAGGCTCGTTACTTTTCTTTAGAATCACGCGCTGTTTTTTTCTTTTTCTTTCCCCCGAGGCGGCCGCACCCGTCTCGTCAGTGCGCGTGCCAGAGCGCAGATTTGTTTTTTGTCTTTTTGGTTTTGGTTTAGAAACAGACGGCATCTCCGCACACCGGGGGCAGCTGCTGAAGTAAACATTAACGTGAACCTGGTCCCCCATCATACTCAAAATTTTGGTGTCGACCGCTTCCTCTACATCTGTGCTGTTTTGTGCTGTAAAGATTTCCGTTTGTGCTGGTTCGGTTTTTAAACTATTACAAACTTTAGAGCGTTCAGGCGTCCATGCTCGTCCTCACCTGAAGCGCGCCCACGTGTCGGGAGTGCACGACAACACACATTGCATGCAAAAACAATCATTAATATCTCAAAAACGATAACAGCACAAACAAAACTTTTTACAGCACAAACGTAGCACAAACGACTGACATTTTTTATAAAACTTTGAGTATGATGGGGGCCAGGTTCACGTTAATGAAGTAAACGCGCTGCTATCAGAGCACGGACGTGTATAGAGCAAAGGAACCAGCGTCACCAGTGCGGAGGTGAGAGAGATGGACATGAGCGCGCACGTGCTCCTGCTCCGCCTGCAGCCGTGGTGCCGGGACAGACAGCATGAACATAGCCTAATACTGACCCGTTTGACCGCGGTCCTGCTGTGATTTTAGTGTGAGATCAGCTGCACAGGTCCAAACTGTTCTAAACGCCAAACTTCAGAAATACTCCGTAAAACTCAAAGGGAGTTTCAGAAATACAGGCCATTGGCTGATATAAGCGATTTTGGGGCGTTTTTATTTGTTTTACTATATTAATTTAATCCTATATTTATACAGGTTTGTCCTTTGAGACCATAGTTTGAGATGATATGACGTCTAATTAGTCAGAGAGACCTGTTTCAAACACATCAACCATATGGGCTCATAGGCTGCAGTTACATCGGCATCTTTTACTCTTTTTTTTGTGCAAAAAATAATTAAATGTTTTGAAAGCATAAAGAAAAAAGACAGGAAATAACAACAACAAATGTTCGTACAGTGCAGCATGTTCTCACATATAGCTTCAACCAGCACATATGAACAAGCTTAAATTGAGTAAAATACAGCCTGAATAAGAGCCGTAAAGCCAACTGGATAATGTTTTTAAACGTGTTTCATCGTCGACTGTTTTTACTTTGTACTTTAGTACATTTTTGATTAAGTACTTTTGTACTTTTACTTAAGTAAACTAGTTGCAGCTGTACTTTTACTTTTACCGGAGTAATTTTTAACCGGAGTATCTGTACTTTTACTTAAGTACGAAAATTGAGTACTTTCGACACCTCTGCTGGCTACACAATTCAGTGGGAACTATTCATCTGATCTTATCAAACAACCTAAACAAACACAACCTATAGTTACGTCATCCAGTTATTTCTGATAATGGACACCTCATAACCATCCTACCCAAGTGTCTTTGAAAAAGTGCAGAGACTGAGTTGCCAACAAAAAAACTGAAACAAATCTTAAGCAGGACAAAACAAGGGTATTAAGGCAATTTAATGCACTCTGAAAATGCGGTGTGAATACTTATGCACGCCCCACTTTTCACGTTTCTATTTTTTGTAAAATAACAGAATCATGTATCATTTTGCTTTCACTTCACAGTTGTCTGTTACTTGTGTGTGAACTTTCAGTAAAACATTCTAAATAAAATCTTTACGTTTAGGGTTGTAAACATGACAAAATGTGCAAAAGTTCAAGGTGTGTTAGTAGTTTCGCAAGGCACTGTATCAAAGCCTATTATTTACAAGTTGATTTGGTTGATTTATATTTATTGTACTGACCCTGGTGAGCGAGCATTTTGAGCTGACATTATAGTGTATGCCAGGGTTATTCAATTACATTTTGTACTGGGACAGATCTTTCAGAGGTCCTTTGGCGAGTTGTATAGACCGGGTGTATAATGCCAGCAGGGGGCAACAGACGCTTCATCCAGACGGGAGAGGGAGGGATCCTTTGGGGGAAGGGTATAAAAGTCCCCAGTAACATTTCAGCTTGTCTTTTTTAGTGTGGTCCTGTCTGTGTGAGCTGAGAAGCCATTTTCAAGCGCAGGAAGACCAAAAAGCCTCAAAGGAATTTGCTGATTTGGAGGAAATCTCCGGGAGAAACGGAGCAGCTCCACAGTCGGTGCTGCTGCCCTTCCAGGAGTCTGTCTGCACAAAGGTGAGTAGGATTCTGACTAAAGCTTTCTACAAAGACACGCTCACATCAGCGGCACTGGTGTGGGGCAGGAGGCAATTGTCGATACATAACAACAATTTAGGGGAAATTATCCATCTGATCTCGGGATGCTTAATTTCTGTTATGGGTTCATCCTGCTGTGATAAGGGCCACTAAGCTCCATATTGGGGCTAGTTATCAAAGATGTTTTTTTAATAGCTCCAACCTCAAGCTTCTGTTTTCTCTTAAGTTAAATAGCTTCACATACAATGAAGGAAAAAACAAGAGACTCTTTGTTTAATGGAGGGAGGTCAGTAGCACAGAGTCAGTCAAGACACTGCTGATGTTTCAATGTCAGGTATAACTGGAAAGAATTCAGAACAAGATGTCCTTTACAATCGAAACTCGACAGGGCTTCAAGCAGCTACAGCATTCAGACTGTGATTTGGGAAAACAGGTTTGTTGCTGATTCACAGTGAGTTGATAGGGGTTGGGGGAGGGGGCAAACTCTATGTGTGAATGAAAACAAAGTCATTGGGAGAGTGTCAAACCAGGTCTGTAGACAACTACTAGTAATTTACAGAATAATGTGAAAAGCTAGAGTAAACGGTAAAACTAACTTCTCTCGTTTCTGTTTGCAGAGAAATGGACAAAAAGCGGATTCCACACACACAGGGAAATACACACAGCTGTGATCAATGTGGGAAGGAATTCACTAAATCAAAGTATCTGAAACAACATAAGATAATCCACACTGGAGAGAAGCCCTACGAGTGTGGCCTGTGTGGAAATGCGTTTGCTCAGCCTACAAGTCTTAAACATCACATGAGAATCCACACTGGAGAAAAACCATACAGCTGTGATGTGTGTGAGAAGACCTTTGCTCGGGCAGACAGCCTCGAAACACACATGAGAATCCACACTGGAGAAAAACCGCACTGCTGTGATGTGTGTGACAAGGCCTTTGCTCGGGTATCCAGCCTCAAAGCTCACATGAGAATGCACACGGGGGAAAAACCGTACAACTGTGATATGTGTGAGAAGACATTCAGAAACCGCTCAACTCTCTGGAAGCACAAGAGACTCCACGGTGGACTGAAGCCGTACGAGTGTGATCAGTGTGGGAGGACATTCACAAGTTCACATGGTCTCGAATATCACATGAGAATCCACACGGGAGAAAAACCGTACAGCTGTGATGTGTGTGACCAGACCTTTACTCAGTTATCTAACCTTAAATCACACATGAAGCTGCACACTGGGGAAAAAACGTACAGCTGTGAGGTGTGTGAGAAGACATTCAGGCAGCGCTCAAATCTTAAGCAGCACAAGAGAGTCCACGATGGACTAAAGTCATACGAGTGTGATCAGTGTGGGAGGACATTCACAAGTTCACAAGGTCTTGAATATCACATGAGAATCCACACGGGAGAAAAACCGTACAGCTGTGATGTGTGTGACAAGACCTTTACTAGGACATTCACACTCAATGTTCACATGAGAATCCACACGGGGAAAAAACCGTACAGCTGTGATGTGTGTGAGAAGACATTCAGGCAGCGCTCAAATCTCCTACAGCACAAGAGAGTCCACGATGGACTAAAGCCGTACGAGTGTGATCAGTGTGGGAGGACATTCACAAGTTCAAAGAGTCTCGAATCTCACAGGAGGATCCACATGGGGGAAAAACCGTATCGCTGTGATGTGTGTGAGAAGACATTCAGAAACCACTCAACTCTCTGGAAGCACAAGAGAGTCCACGGTGGACTAAAGCCGTACGAGTGTGATCAGTGTGGGAAAACATTTACAAGTTCACAAGGTCTTAAATATCACATAAGAATCCACACTGGAGAAAAACCGTACAGCTGTGATGTGTGTGACCAGACCTTTACTCGGTTATCTGACCTTAAATCACACATGAGGCTGCACACTGGAGAAAAACCGTACAGCTGTGATGTTTGTGAGAAGACATTCAGAAACCACTCAACTCTCTGGCAGCACAAGAGAGTCCACCATGGGCCAAAAGCCGTATGAGTGTGATTAGTTTAGGAAGACATTGAGATATTGAAAGTCTCTAACAAAACGCCCGAGAATGCACATGTGGAGAATCTCCACTAGAGTGACCAGTGTGGGAAGCATCATCAGTGATCAGACCAACTCCACCGTGGAGCAGAACAATCCAGGACCAGAGGGGAAGCCGGTCAGAGAATCAGAGACGTTAAAGGGACAAACGCTGAAGAGCGTCATGTGACACTGGACTCAGACGCATGAGAAGGATGGGACACATGAGGAGATCAAATATGTTTTATGACATGAACATGTTTGTATGGAGATTGCCTGGCCTGCTAAACTACATGCTTTTCCAAGATATTTCAGAGACATGTAGTCTGGGAGCAAACGATTTCCCGGTGGGCGTGATTGATAGACGGCATCAACCAATGAGAGCAACGCTGGATACGTCGCAGTAACAAGCGGCAGGAAGCCTTTTCAAAAACATCCTTTTTAACGAGGAACGCTTCGGACGCTGTTTCATGCTCCGGTTTTAGGGATTTTATATTTTCCAGATGATTTAAAACAGACGAAAGAGCAGCAGAAAAGAGTGTATCGGCCGCCATCTTTAATGTTTTGGAAGAGTGCGTGGTTCAGAGAGACTCAAACTAATGATTCGGATATGCTGATGTTTTGTGTTGATAGAATGTGCAGTTTTGTTTTGTTACTAATAAAGTTTACATTTCGACACTGATGCCTTTTATTGCTGTTTTGAAATTCACATGTACAGGAGTTAAAGGAACAGGCCACAGTTTTTCCATACTGAGATATGTTCTTACCTGAGCTTAGAGGAGTTGCTACTAGGGGTGTGACCGGTTAACCGGTTAACCGGTTAGTAAATCATAACCGGTTAGGAAAAATCAGTAACCGATAACCGAAAAAAAGTCAAAATGAACACGTATTATTTATTTAGAAATTAAGGCGAGACACGGCAGGTGAAAATATTGATTTTTCACGCAGTGGTCGAAGTGGAGATTTGTATCTATTTTCCTCCCTTTACATCTTAGTTTTCATGTCAGGGAATAAAAATAACAAAACTCACCCCTTATGCTTATTTTATGATTTGTCCGCTTGCGAGCCAGACGGAACCCGGAAGTAAGAAAACCGGCGTCGAAAGACCGCTCTGCAGCGGGTATTTCATTCACAAATATTGACAGCTTTTACATCCACGTGTGCTGCAAAGGGTTCCGTGATGACGCTATCACGCCCAAATATGGTATATTTCCTTCTGGGAGACGCCTGGGACGGATGAGCCGAAGAAGGTTCCGCGCATGCGCAGTCGCCACAAAACTCAAGGCTTGTTTTCTCGGAATGAGAGAAGGCCCCACTCGGGCAGCGGGTGAGCCCTTATAGTAGCTCCTACAGACTCCAAACTTTACAGTCAGGTTTTCTGTACGACCTAATTAGGCCTACTTTATCATAATTGTATATGTCTGGCAATTGCGTGGCGGCCGTGACGCGAAGGAATCATTCTGATAAGTGACTGCACGCTCCATTGGCCGTATAGCGCAACTGCGGTCCACTTCTTAAACAAACGGTTAACCGGTTAACCGGTTACAATTTTTTCGGTTAACCGGTTACCATTTTTTGTAACCGTTCACACCCCTAGTTGATACGTACCTGTCTGGACTGTGTGGCCGTGGAAGAGCTTGGTCCCTTCTAACTTCACCTCGTTTGGAGCTATAGGAATATACTGGGAGAGGCCAAATGCTAACAACATCTTTAGTCGTTTTACGTGACTGAGCGCACGCACAAAGACCAGACAGGTACGTATCAACTCGTCTAAGCTCAGGTAAGAACATATCTCAGTGTGGAAAAACAGTGGCCTGTTCATTTAAGCACAGATTTGTGTTAATGACGACAACTATAGTCGTGATTGAATATTAATATAAACATAGGATTTTATTGGCTCAACCCCCTCTATTATAAATATATTTCACCCACTCTTAAATTTCTTGATAGAATTCCACATTTTTCAGGGAACCCTAGAGGCACCAGACCCCAGTTTGAGAATGGTGGGGCTGCAAACTGCATTGTGTATGTTAAGCTTTTCACTTCATTTATGACTTTTTTGGTGTAAATTCTTAAGGGGCACAACTTTCAGCACATTTTAAGAACACATATTTCTGTAAGGAGTGGTCTCTTACATTCACACTGGAGTGCTATTGTTCGTGTATATTAAGCACATCTGGGGTCAGTGTATTTTACAGTAAGTTGGTGAAAGAACTTCAGGTGTGGAGCAGGCACAATGAGCTGAGAGTAGGGGGAGGAGGTTTCTGTGTAGTATAATGCCAGCTGCTTGACTTCTGCGTGACCCTGTCTGTGCGAGCTGAGAGAACATCTTCAAATACAGAAAGACCCACAGCGACACCTCAGAGGAAACATCCAGCTCCTCCAGGGGTCTGTCTGCACAAAGGTGAGTAGGATTCTGACAAAGGCTTTGATCAAAGACACACAACAGCAGCATTGGTGTGCGACAGGAGGCAGAGGAGATGGCCTGGCTACACAGTGGGAATTATCCATCTGATCTTATCGGCAGCCTACAAATAACTTACATTTCTCGGATGGGTTTATTCTACTGTGAGGATTCACTTAGCTCCATAGCATTGGCGTAGCCACGGGTGTGCCAGGGTGTGCCAGTGCCACCCACAGAGCCAGCTGGCACACCCAAAAAACGGAATGCATTTTTTTTTTTCATATAACGTAACGGAGGCAAATAAAAGCCGGTCTCTCAAACAGGCCGGGGCTATTATTAGAAACTATAGCGGTAGAATTTCCCATGTTCGGAATGTGTGTCATACTCGTGTAAACGATAACTCACGTGCAGGATGTAAACAAACGGGAACCCAGGCCGAGAGGGAACGCTGCTGCGGAGCGGAGCTGATCCAAGCGTAACTTTGAGACAGATTTAGCCACTTTTCAAACCTTCTGTGACTATAAAAATGTTGTGTGACCCTCCAGGGTTTTAATAAAGTCCTCAAAGCTCATCCAGCTGCTCCGTGTGCAGGTAAGTTCCACACCTCAAAGTAACTCCTCCGACCTGCGCGAGCGTGTCGTCTTCTCTCAGGTCTGTTTTATGATCGATCACAAACACAAACGCTCCGTCTAAACTCACCTTTACACCAGATAACAACAAACAATCCGGTCCGCGGTAAAAAAAAAAAAAAAAAAAATGAAGAAAAAAGAGAAACCTGCAGTGACATTGATGTCAAAGTTTCGCTAACAGCAACGAAACGCTTCCTGTTGTCCCTACAAAATAAAAGCGTCAATGTTCCAGCCGCTGGGAGAGTGTTTGCAATGTTAATTAATATATGAACCTAATATTTTAGGTTCAAAGGACACAAATCTCGTTTTTCTTCATTCTACTGGTCGTCCGTTTTGCTCAAATAAAAATAAAGGCCTGTCTCTAATTTTGGCCTGGTCCCAATAAAGGCCAGGTCCTCGATGTGCTTGAGTAAATAAAGGCCCCGGCCTATATTAGAGGATTTACGGTATGTAGCTTTTCCTAACATGTTTGATAACCAGTCGATCAATTTGTAAAAATTGCCACCAGGCGATGCGTTGCGACACCTGCACTGGGCATGTTAACTCGATCAATCAATACAAAAGTGTTATCAGGCAAAGGGGGTTGTGACACCTGCACCTGGCAACCAACCTAATGACCTGACTAATGACCTGACTGTGACCCTCCCGCACAGCGAGCACTGCAGGAGCGATAAAAGTGTTAGTAGCCTAACTACTACTTGCAGACAAACTGGACTCGAAATAATAAACCTATTCAAGGCCAAGCCACGCCGCCTTGCCTTGTGAAGCTGCAATAAGAAGGTGGGAAGTTCAGATGCTTAAATAATACATGTGATAGTGTGAGTAAGAAATAAACAGGATAAGACAGGTTTACTTATAAATATGACAGGAAATACATGTGAAAAGTGTTAACTCATTTAAATCGCGTTAAAAACATGTGTTTAAAGGTTGAAAAGTTATTATGATGTATTTCAGAAGTTGAGAATGTGTTTGATTATACAAGTTAATGCCAGCCATTGATTTTGAATATGTAAGTCGGAATTTATTAGTTTTGCCTGCAGGCCTGTAGGGGGAGCCCTTGCCACTCTGCTTTAAGCAAATTATGAAACTGGCAACATTTTCCCCCGTCAGAGGGGCATTACATGTACCCAGTAAGAAAAAAAAGTTCTATTTGTTGAGAATAAATTTGGCACACCCAGTGTTTGCTGGTGCACACCCAGTGTCTTTTTTCTGGCTACGCCACTGCTCCATAGTGAGGTTAGTGATCAGTGATGTGTATGGCGTCAAATTAGGGTCTGCTTTAACGTAAAAGAGGTATCGTAAACGTAGGTTGTCAGTATTGTAATCGTAAAGAGAAAACTGTAAATGTAACTCTAAACTCCATAAATGAAAAAAGAAAAAAAAATGCAATACAATTAACAAGCTACGGTTACGCTAAAAAAAATTCTGACCCTTTTTTTAATGGGGGCGGGCTCAACGCTCATTGGCTGGAGTGACAGGATGTGACGTCATCACTATAAATTGAAATCAATCACACACTACAGAGGCTGTGTCCGAATGTCCACCCTAGTCCCTAACCCCTTATTCACAACAAAGGCCCTATATAGGCACTATATAGTAGACTGTATACTATATAGTGTGTCGGAACTCCGAGCCCCAGCAGAATGAGAGCCTATTCTACTATAAGTTCACTAAAATAATGTATTTCTGCGATAAAGACTGACTAAATTTAAAGGACAGTGGAACATTTATGGATAAATATGACTCAAATACATTTTATTAAACATGGATTTCACATGAATGAACAAAACTCCCGGGATTATTGCCTTTTTGTCTGAGAGAGTCTGTAGTGTGCGTTTGATTTCAGTTTATGGTGATGATGTCACATCCTGTCCCCCCAGCCAATGAGCGTTGAGCCCACCCCCATTAAAAAAAAGGGTCCAAAAAAATGTATCGTAACCGTATCTTGTGAATTGTAAACGTAACTTGTGAAGTGAAGCATGAAACTAAGAAGCGTAAATGAAAGTTTTACGTTTACAATATTTTTTTTCTGTTTATACTTTGTTCGTTTATGGAGTTTAGAGTTACATTTACAGTTTTCTCTTTACGATCACAATACTGACAACCTGTGATCCGAGGAGCTATGTTGTCTGGGGCTTCATGCCCCTGGTAGGGTCTCCCATGGCAAACAGGTCTTAGGTGACGGGTCAGACGAAATGCAGTTCAAAGACTTCTATGGACAGTACAAAATCAAGGACCGTGACGTCGCCCGGTATGGCGCAGCCGGGGCCCCACCCTGGAGCCAGGCCTGGGGTTGGGGCTCGAATGCGAGCGTCTGGTGGTCGGGCCTCTGCCCACGGGGCCCGGCCGGGCACAGCCCGAAGGGACGACGTGGGCCCGCCCTCCTGTGGACCCACCACCCGCAGAGGGATCCGTAGGGGTCGGGTGCAGAGAGGACTAGGTGGCAGTCAAAGGCGGGTGCCTCGACGACCTGGTCCGCGTGCGCAGCTTCTGGCGTTCGGGACATGGAACGTCACTTCGCTGGGGGGGAAGGAGCCTGAGCTTGTGCGGGAGGTTGAGAGATACCGGCTAGATATAGTCGGGCTCACCTCCACGCACAGCCTGGGTTCCGGATCCCAATTTCTGGAGAGAGGCTGGACTCCATTTTTCTGGAGTTGCCCGCAGGGAGAGACGGCGGGCTGGGGTGGGTTTGCTTATAGCCCCCCAGCTCAGCCGCCACGTGTTGGAGTTCACCCCGGTGAACGAGAGGGTCGCGGCCCTGCGCCTTCGGGTTGGGGACAGGTCTCTCACCGTTGTCTCGGCCTACGGGCCCAACATCGGTGCAGAGTACCCGGCCTTCTTGGAGTCCCTGGGAGGGGTACTAGATAGTGCTCCGACCGGGGACTCCATTGTTCTACTGGGGGACTTCAACGCCCACGTGGGTAACGACAGTGAGACCTGGACGGGGGTGATGGGGAAGAACGGCCTCCCCGATCTGAACCCGAGTGGTGTTCTGTTATTGGACTTCTGTGCTAGTTACAGTTTGTCCATAACAAACACCATGTCCGAGCAGAAGGGTGTCCATAAGTGCACGTGGCACCAGGACACCCTAGGCAGGAGGTCGATGATCGACTTTGTAGTTGTGTCATCTGATCTCCGGCCGCGTGTCTCGGACACTCGGGTGAAGAGAGGGGCTGAGCTGTCAACCGATCACCACCTGGTGGTGAGCTGGATCCGCTGGCAGGGGGGAGGAAGCCGGTCAGACCTGGCAGGCCCAAACGTGTTGTGAGGGTCTGTTGGGAACGTTTGGTGGATCCCTCTGTCAGTAGGGTCTTCAACTCCCACCTCCGGAAGAGCTTCACCCAGATTCCGAGGGAGGTTGGAGACATGGAGTCCGAGTGGACCATGTTCTCCTCCTCCATTGTCGATGCGGCTGCTCGCAGCCTGTCGCGGCGGCAATCCCCGAACCCGGTGGTGGCGCCCGGAAGTAAGGGATGCCGTCAAGCTGAAGAAGGAGTCCTACCTGGCCTTGTTGGCTTGTGGGACTCCGGAGGCAGCTGAGAGGTACCGGCAGGCCAAGCGTGCTGCAGCTCGTGCAGTCACAGAGGCAAAAACTCGGGTCTGGGAGGAGTTCGGAGAAGCCATGGAGGAGGACTATCAGTCGGCCTCGAAGAGATTCTGGCAAACCATCCGGCGCCTCAGGAGGGGGAAGCAGTGCTTCACCAACACTGTTTACAGTGCGGGCGGGGAGCTGTTGACCTCGACTGGGGATGTGGTCGGGCGGTGGAAGGAGTACTTCGAGGATCTCCTCAATCCCACTGTCACGTCTTCCGATGAGGAGGCAGAGGCTGGGGACTCGGAGGGGGGTTCGTCCATCACCCAGGCTGAAGTCACAGAGGTGGTTAGAAAGCTCCTCGGTGGCAAGGCCCCGGGGGTGGATGAGATTCGTCCCGAGTACCTTAAGTCTCTGGATGTTGTAGGGCTGTCTTGGCTGACACGTCTCTGCAACATCGTGTGGCGGTTGGGGACAGTGCCTCTGGATTGGCAGACCGGGGTGGTGGTCCCTCTCTTTAAGAAGGGGGATCGGAGGGTGTGCTCCAATTACAGAGGGATCACACTTCTCAGCCTCCCCGGTAAGGTCTACTCCAGGGTGCTGGAGAGGAGGATCCGGCCGATAGTCGAACCTCGGATTCAGGAGGAACAATGCGGTTTTCGTCCCGGTCGTGGCACACTGGACCAGCTCTATAACTCGTGGGAGTTCGCCCAACCAGTCCACATGTGCTTTGTGGATTTGGAGAAAGCGTTCGACCGTGTCCCTCGTGGTGCCCTGTGGGGGTGCTCCGGGAGTATGGGGTCCGGGGCCCTCTGCTAAGCAGCAGGAGCTTGGTTCGCATTGCCGGCAGTAAGTCAGACTTGTATCCGGTGCGTGTTGGTCTCCGCCATAGCTGACAGAATTTCTAGGCGTAGCCAGGGGCCGGAGGGTGTCCGGTTTGGGAACCTCAGGATCTCATCTCTGCTGTTTGCAGATGATGTTGTTCTGTTGGCTTCATCAAATCAGGACTTCCAGCGCGCACTGGGGCGGTTTGCAGCCGAGTGTGAAGCGGCCGGGATGAGGATCAGCACCTCCAAATCTGAGGCCATGGTCCTCCACCGGAAAAAGGTGGCTTCCCCGCTTCAGGTCGGTGGGGAGTCCTTACCTCAAGTGGAGGAGTTCAAGTATCTCGGGGTCTTGTTCACGAGTGAGGGACGGATGGAGCGTGAGATCGATAGACGGATCGGTGCAGCGTCAGCAGTGATGCGGTCGCTGTATCGGACTGTTGTGGTGAAGAGGGAGCTGAGTCAGGGGGCAAAGCTCTCGATTTACCGATCGATCTACGTTCCCACCCTCACCTATGGTCATGAGATCTGGGTAATGACCGAAAGGACAAGATCGCGGATACAAGCGGCCGAAATGAGTTTCCTTCGCAGGGTGGCTGGGCGCACCCTCCGAGATCGGGTGAGGAGCTCAGTTACCCGGGAGGAGCTCGGGGTAGAGTCGCTGCTCCTTCACGTCGAAAGGAGCCAGCTGAGGTGGCTAGGGCATCTGTTCCGGATTCCTCCTGGTCGCCTCCCTCGGGAGGTGTTCCAGGCATGTCCTATTGGGAGGAGGCCTCGTGGAAGGCCCAGGACACGCTGGTGGGACTATGTCTCCGAGCTGGCCTGGTGTCGCCTCGGGGTCCCCCAGAACAGCTGGAGGAGGTGTGCGTGGATCGGGAAGTCTGGGCATCTCTGCTGAGACTGCTGCCTCCGCGACCCGGCCCCGGATAAAGCGGAAGAAAATGGATGGATGGATGGATGGATACTGACAACCTACGTTTACAATACCTCTTTTACGTTTACGTTAAAGCAGACCCTAATTTGACGCCATAGATGTGGCTCTAGATGAATTCACAGTGAAGGAAAAACAAGAGACTCTTTGTTTAATGGAGAAACGTCAGAGCACAGAGTCAGCCATGTTGTATGACAGGACTACCAGGTGTCATGACTCCACCGGCTATAATCCACATGACCTTTGGCCACTATTTGTCTTATTAAACCAGGAAATACTGTTGAAGATCAACCTCTGACTGAGGTTAATCACTTGACGAACATCTGAACTTATCTGAACAAACTTTAAACAATGTGAAATTTTGAACTTTCCTTCAAGAGCAGGAGCATGAAGTGTCTCTACACTTCCGTCAGTGAAATAACTCGAATAACTCATGGACACTCTTCCCCACAGGAATTCCTAATTTAACACAGAATTAAACGTCTTCTCATCTTTTGCCAAATCAAACTGTAAGTTGAATGACATTTCTCAGGGTCATATGTGGTTAACATGGTGCCTTTACTTTCCTTCACAGTGGCCTCAATGACGCTGCAGGACCATAATATTTTGAGAGTTTCTGGTGCGTTGAGGCCACAGTGATCAAAAGTAAAGGTGCAATGTTAACCACTCATACACCATTTGGGTCACAAAAAGGTCAATTTTGCACAAATTTCAAGTTGTTTCTATTTTCCATATAAAAGGTTTTGTGATGCACCTTTAAACACTGATTCTCACAAACTTAATACAATCAATGTTGTTTCTAATTTTTCTTCCAAGTGTGACAATAAAGGTAACAATTCCAGTGTTGTGTCAAGCTCAGAGGTTTGAGCACACAGACGGAGTAGAAGAGCCTTGACACTTCACTGTGGTATCTGCTGGAATTCTATCGCAGCTTTTGTTTTTCTTTAGAGATCCCGCTGTCTGTGCAGAGTCTGGGTTATCACTCTGTGACTTGTAATGTTTAAACTGATTGTATAAATATGTGCTGAGCGAGTCCTTGGGCAGAACGCTCCTTGCCTACGGTTGATGATGATGCTTTCTCCCTGTGCACAAGAAAATAAATAACCACTTGATTCAGATTTTAACACACCAGTTCCCACTCACATTTTATTAATAATTAAAATAGTCCTTGGGTCTTAAACCATATACTCAAGATGTAATAGTTTAGCACCAGCTCTTGTTCCATTAGAAATGAGAAACTCTCGAGATTTTATGTCTAAAACAGATATACCTTTAACTCTTACATCATACATCAATATCCATTATTGATGTATGAATACAAAGTGAAAATGGCATTTGATTTACAAAGAGCCGATTTCTGTTTTGATTAATATGTCATAACTAAAAAAAATAGTAGTAGTTAAGTGTGTAATTATTAATCTATAGTCTGTGCTAACTTTTTTCCTGAGAGTAAAGATTTATAAGGTTTATAAGCTACACGCTAGTCGTTGTACGTTACATTAAAAGGTGTTCTGTCGAAATCGCACCCCTTGTCAAAATGTATGTTTTATTGCCATTGCGCATGACGAGGACTCCCGCTTATTCCTTCAAGCCATACATGTCAAGATGACTTTTTTTGGCCCCCAGAGTGATTACTAAGTTATATTATAACTGGCCCACTGATGAATTGAAATACATGTCCCATCAGATGATAAAATACCCAGTCTGATGCAGGTCACTGTGTCATTAGTTAGTAATACATGGATTTTTCGTTAACATGAGTTTATTACAGTTTGTGGCAAACACAGTACAACAAATAGTCGCCTTATGAAGCCCTGGAAGCTTAAACAATGGGGACAGGTTATGTGCTGTCTGTTTAAAAGCATATTATGTAAAATAATAAACATTTGTTAAATCAATTATCAAAACAGACTTTCCGTTTCGGGCCCTCGACCAAGACTATGTTTACATTTTTGGCCCCCGCTCCAAAGGAGCTTGACACCCCTGCTTTAAGCTGTCAAACTGAGACCCCCCAGTTTCATTTATTTTGTTATGATTTGCACTTCTCCACAGTATTACTGATTTAATGGATAAAGAATGAGTTTATAATATTTATGTGAGGATGCCGAAAATGTGCATAAATAACGAGTATAGTCGGGTTGATATAGAGTTCGGGAAATTCCAGTTACCATGGAGATCCGCAATCTTTGCAGCTGTTAGCATACATTTCCATTGACTAACATTAGCTAAAAAAGTATGAAAAGTAGAGAAAAAAATCTGTGGAACAACCCCGTTAGCTGCTGAGTTACTGCTGGTAAATACATCTAACACACTGTGGTGTCCAAGTGTTGTAATGTGAACAATAACTCCAGTATTTTAACTTTTAAAATCTCCATTAGTTTACAATTGCTGCTAATCCCATAATGCTTAGCGATAGGACATCACATTCCCGAACTCTTCTTGTCTCAACGGTAGCTAATGTTACATGATGGGAATGAATTTCTCCGCAGAAATAAAGGGGTTGAAAGCGATTTAACAGCTTGCATCTGGGATCTTGTCCTTTCACTCATGTCCTAAATTAACCTCATGACCTTAGATCGACCGGTAAAAAGAAAATCCATAAACTATAACATTAAATTAGCAGAACACATTAATTTGTCATAAAGCGGCTAAACAATTACATCATCACTGAGTGTACGTTATCTTTTTGTCGATGTTATGTGAGATAAGGTTATTCTCAGTGCTTAATTTGTAAATTAGTAGTTTCAGGAATACTTTTGGTCTGATGTGATGGATTCGGGGAACAGGCCTAAACATTTGCCGGAAACACTCTCATTAAACACCATGATATCACATCAAATCTTTGCCGGATCCTCCAAAATATTTCCCGGATCCTTTACCCTGAAAAACTGGAAATTGGGGGAATGCGTTCCCCCAAACGAGGGATCAAATTAAGCACTGGTTATTCTTGTCTGAGGTTTTCTTTTTCCTGTTGTTTCTTTGCAGATGAAGTCGGGGGCCCCATCTGAAACGAGCAGATTGGTAAGAGGTCTTACGCCAAACTGGATGTGCCTCAGCGTCCGCCATGATAAGAAGCGTCCGAATTGGGCTGTCAGTTAGGAAGGAGTTAGGAAAAGGAGCCTCAATGCTAACTATCATAGCTACTTTAGCATAGGGACCTCTGGTGGTCCCTTACCGGCGATTAGGAGCTATGTGCCATCCCATAAGCCACTGCGGAGGCTTTTCCCGCAGAAAGTAATGCTGCCCTCTACTGGTTGAGACTGGTTGTGGTTGGATTTTAGCAGGCCTTGGCAATAAATGGTATATTATAATTTTTTCTCCTCATCTTAAATTGACCTCTGTAGCCTAATATACAGTAGACTACCCGTCAAAAATGTTAGACTTTAGATTATCACAGAAGGCATATGGGATTATGGTTTAACCCCTTAACCCCCGCCTTAACCGAGAACATTTTCTCCAGTTTTACCCAAATCTAAAATCTTCTCGACTGGAGTTTACAGCCTATAGGCCACCTCATTTGAAAGCTAAGACCTACAATACTGATCTAAACTGTTTTGTTTTTTTGTTTTCACATTTTAGTTGTTTTTATTGCGTTTTTTCCCGCACATTTACGTCAAGTTTTTGTTGTATTTTTATCACATTTTTGTCGTATATTTGTTGTTTTGCCACATTTTTGTCACGTGTTCATTTTGACCAAAACATGTCAAAAAACGCAACCAAAAAGGACAAACAATGACGTGACCATCATAACAAGGACGAGGTTTCGATGAGTTCTGCAGGTCTTAGCTTTCAAATGAGGCGTTACTCTGGCCTGTAGTCTGTAAACGCCAAGCTTTTAGATTTGGGTAAAGCCGAACTGGAGAAAATGTGCTCGGTTCACGTGGGGGTCAGGAGGTTAAACTAAATAAGTTTGGTAACACTTTAGATTACAGCCCGCAAGTTCCATGTGTAGGTATAGGGAACAAGAAAGTAATTACACATGTCAGTGCAAGGTTTAATAAAGGTGTAAAAAGTATAACAACTGTATAATGTGTCATAAAGATGTACCGGGTGTTGCTTAGTGACCAATACACTCCGACCATAGCTCGGAGGCCCTCACAGAACAGCTGGAATTATACTGAGAGTAGATTACACACAGGTGGCCTCTATTTAATGGTTAGGGCAAGGAGTGAACATTCTGCAGTCATTAGGAATGTTATAAAGGCAATTTAATGCACTCAGAAAATGCTGTATATATACTTATGCACGCCCCACTTTTCACTTTTCTATTTTTTGTAAAATAACAGAATCATGTATCATTTTGCTTTCACTTCACGGTTGTCTGTTACTTGTGTGTGAACTTTCAGTAAAATATTCTAAATAAAATCTTTACGTTCAGGGTTGTAAACATGACAAAATGTGCAAAAGTTTAAGGTGTGTTAGTAGTTTCACAAGGCACTGTATCAAAGCCTATCATTTACAAGTTAATTTCTGTGTTATTTTCCACATTAAAGGTAACCTGTTGGACATTTCCAAACCAAAATTAATACTGCAAGGAGCGGTCTCTTCCATTCATATTGGAGTTCTTTTGCTAATGACATGGTTGATTTATATTTATTGTACTGACCCTGGTGAGCGAGCATTTTGAGCTGACATTATACTGTATGCCAGGGCTATTCAATTACATTTTGTACTGGGACAGATCTTTCAGAGGTCCTTTGGCGAGTTGAATAGACCGGGTGTATAATGCCAGCAGGGGGCAACAGACGCTTCATCCAGACGGGAGAGGGAGGGATCCTTTGGGGCAAGGGTATAAAAGTCCCCAGTAACATTTCAGCTTGTCTTTTTTAGTGTGGTCCTGTCTGTGTGAGCTGAGAAGCCATTTTCAAGCGCAGGAAGACCAAAAAGCCTCAGAGGAATTTGCTGATTTGGAGGAAATCTCCGGGACAAACAGAGCAGCTCCACAGTCGGTGCTACTGCCCTTCCAGGAGTCTGTCTGCACAAAGGTGAGTAGGATTCTGACTAAAGCTTTCTACAAAGACACGCTCACATCAGCGGCACTGGTGTGGGGCAGGAGGCAATTGTCGATACATAACAATTTAGGGGAAATTATCCATCTGATCTCAGGTGGCTTCATTTCTGTTATGGGTTCATCCTGCTGTGATAAGGGCCACTAAGCTCCATATTGGGGCTATGTGTTTGTTTTTTAGCTCCAACCTCAAGCTTCTGTTTTCTCTTAAGTTAAATAGCTTCACATACAATGAAGGAAAAAACAAGAAACTTTGTTTAATGGAGGGAAGTCAGTAGCACAGAGTCAGTCAAGACACTGCTGATGTTTCAATGTCAGGTATAACTGGAAAGAATTCAGAACAACATGTCCTTTACAATCGAAACTCGACAGGGCTTCAAGCAGCTACAGCATTCAGACAGTGATTTGGGAAAACGGGTTTGTTGCTGATTCACAGTGAGCTGATAGGGGTTGGGGGAGGGGGCAAACTCTTATGTGTGAATGAAAACAAAGTCATTGGGGGAGTGTCAAACCAGGTCTGTAGACAACTACTAGTAATTTACAGAATAATGTGTAAAGTTAGAGTAAACGGTAAAACTAACTTCTCTCCTGTTTCTGTCTGCAGAGAAATGGACAAAAAGCGGATTCCACACACACAGGGAAATACACACAGCTGTGATCAATGTGGGAAGGAATTCACTAAATCAAAGTATCTGAAACAACATAAGATAATCCACACTGGAGAGAAGCCCTACGAGTGTGGCCTGTGTGGAAATGCGTTTGCTCAGCCTACAAGTCTTAAACATCACATGAGAATCCACACTGGAGAAAAACCGTACAGCTGTGATGTGTGTGAGAAGACCTTTGCTCGGGCAGACAGCCTCGAACACACATGAGAAGCCACACTGGAGAAAAACCGCACTGCTGCGATGTGTGTGACAAGGCCTTTGCTCGGGTATCCAGCCTCAAAGCTCACATGAGAATGCACACGGGGGAAAAACCGTACAACTGTGATATGTGTGAGAAGACATTCAGAAACCGCTCAACTCTCTGGAAGCACAAGAGACTCCACGGTGGACTGAAGCCGTACGAGTGTGATCAGTGTGGGAGGACATTCACAAGTTCACATGGTCTCGAATATCACATGAGAATCCACACTGGAGAAAACCGTACAGCTGTGATGTGTGTGACCAGACCTTTACTCAGTTATCTAACCTTAAATCACACATGAAGCTGCACACTGGGGAAAAAACGTACAGCTGTGAGGTGTGTGAGAAGACATTCAGGCAGCGCTCAAATCTTAAGCAGCACAAGAGAGTCCACGATGGACTAAAGTCATACGAGTGTGATCAGTGTGGGAGGACATTCACAAGTTCAAAGAGTCTCGAATCTCACAGGAGGATCCACATGGGGGAAAAAACGTACAGCTGTGATGTGTGTGAGAAGACATTCAGAAACCACTCAACTCTCTGGAAGCACAAGAGAGCCCACGGTGGACTAAAGCCGTACGAGTGTGATCAGTGTGGGAAAACATTTACAAGTTCACAAGGTCTTAAATATCACATAAGAATCCACACTGGAGAAAAACCGTACAGCTGTGATGTGTGTGACCAGACCTTTACTCGGTTATCTGACCTTAAATCACACATGAGGCTGCACACTGGGGAAAAGCCGTACAGCTGTGAGGTGTGTGAGAAGACATTCAGGCATCGCTCAAATCTCCTACAGCACAAGAGAGTCCACGATGGACTAAAGCCCTACGAGTGTGATCAGTGTGGGAAAACGTTTACAAGTTCACAAGGTCTTGAATATCACATAAGAATCCACACTGGAGAAAAACCGTACAGCTGTGATGTTTGTGAGAAGACATTCAGAAACCACTCAACTCTCCTACAGCACAAGAGAATCCACCATGGGCCAAAAGCCGTATGAGTGTGATTAGTTTAGGAAGACATTGAGATATTGAAAGTCTCTCACAAAACGCCCGAGAATGCACATGTGGAGAATCTCCACTAGAGTGACCAGTGTGGGACGCATCATCAGTGATCAGACCAACTCCACTGTGGAGCAGAACAATCCAGGACCAGAGTGGAAGCCGGTCAGAGAATCAGAGACGTTAAAGGGACAAACGCTGAAGAGCGTCATGTGACACTAGACTCAGAAGCATGAGAAGGACGGGACACATGAGGAGATCAAATATGTTTTATGACATGAACATGTTTGTGTGTCTGCTAAACTACATGCTTTTTCCAAGATATTTCAGAGACATGTAGTCTGGGAGCAAACGATTCCCGGTGGGCGTGATTGACAGACGGCATCAACCAATGAGAGCAACGCTGGATACGTCGCAGTAACAAGCGGCAGGAAGCCTTTTCAAAAACATCCTTTTTAACGAGGAACGCTTCGGACGCTGTTTCATGCTCCGGTTTTAGGGATTTTATATTTTCCAGATGATTTAAAACAGACGAAAGAGCAGCAGAAAAGAGTGTATCGGCCGCCATCTTTAATGTTTTGGAAGAGTGCGTGGTTCAGAGAGACTCAAACTAATGATTCGGATATGCTGATGTTTGTGTTGATAGAATGTGCAGTTTTGTTTTGTTACTAATAAAGTTTACATTTCGACACTGATGCCTTTTATTGCTGTTTTGAAATTCACATGTACAGGAGTTAAAGGAACAGGCCACAGTTTTTCCATACTGAGATATGTTCTTACCTGAGCTTAGACGAGTTGATACGTACCTGTCTGGACTGTGTGCCCGTGGAAGAGCTTGGTCCCTTCTAACGTCACCTCGTTTGGAGCTATAGGAATATACTGGGAGAGGCCAAATGCTAACAACATCTTTAGTCGGTAAAAACAGTGGCCTGTTCCTTTAAGCACATGTGTTAATGACGACAACTATAGTCGTGATTGAATATTAATATAAATATGGGATTGTATTGGCTCAACCCCTTCTATAAACATATTTCACCCACTCTTAAATTTTGTGATAGAATTCCACATTTTTCAGGGAGGCCTAGAGGCACCAGACCCCATTTTGAGAATGGTGGGGCAGCAAACTGCATTGTGTATGTTAAGCTTTTCACTTCATTTATAACTTTTTTGTGTGTAAATTCTTAAGGGGCACAACACATTTCAAGAACACATATTTCTGTAAGGAGTGGTCTCTTACATTCACACTGGAGTGCTATGGTTCGTGTATATTAAGCACATCTGGGGTCAGTGTATTTTACAGTAAGTTGGTGAAAGAACTTCAGGTGTGGAGCAGGCACAATGAGCTGAGAGTAGGGGAGGGGGTTTCTGTGTAGTATAATGCCAGCTGCTTGACTTCTGCGTGACCCTGTCTGTGCGAGCTGAGAGAACATCTTCAAATACAGAAAGACCCACAGCGACACCTCAGAGGAAACATCCAGCTCCTCCAGGGGTATGTCTGCACAAAGGTGAGTAGGATCCTGACAAAGGCTTTGATCAAAGACACACAACAGCAGCATTGGTGTGCGACAGGAGGCAGAGGAGATGGCCTGGCTACACAGTGGGAATTATCCATCTGATCTTATCGGCAGCCTACAAATAACTTACATTTCTCGGATGGGTTTATTCTACTGTGAGGATTCACTTAGTTCCATAGTGAGGTTAGTGATCAGTGATGTGTATGGCGTCAAATTAGGGTCTGCTTTAACGTAAACGTAAAAGAGGTATCGTAAACGTAGGTTGTCAGTATTGTAATCGTAAAGAGAAAACTGTAAATGTAACTCTAAACTCCATAAATGAAAAAGAAAAAAAAAGCAATACAATTAACAAGCTACGGTTACGCTAAAAAAAAATTCTGACCCTTTTTTTAATGGAGGCGGGCTCAACGCTCATTGGCTGGAGTGACAGGATGTGACGTCATCACTATAAATGGAAATCAATCACACACTACAGAGGCTGTGTCCGAATGTCCACCCTAGTCCCTAACCCCTTATTCACTACAAATGCCCTATATAGGCACTATATAGTAGACTGTATACTATATAGTGTGTCGGAACTCCGAGCCCCAGCAGAATGAGAGCCTATTCTACTATAAGTTCACTAAAATAATGTATTTCTGTGATAAAAACTGACTAAATTTAAAGGACAGTGGAACATTTATGGATAAATATGACTCAAATACATTTTATTAAACATGGATTTCACATGAATGAACAAAACTCCCGGGATTATTGCCTTTTTGTCTGAGAGAGTCTGTAGTGTGCGTTTGATTTCAGTTTATGGTGATGACGTCACATCCTGTCCCTCCAGCCAATGAGCGTTGAGCCCGCCCCATTAAAAAAGGGTCCAAAAAATGTATCGTAACCGTAGCTTGTGAATTGTAAACGTAACTTGTGAAGTGAAGCATGAAACTAAGAAGCGTAAATGAAAGTTTTACGTTTACAATATTTTTTTTCTGTTTATACTTTGTTCGTTTATGGAGTTTAGAGTTACATTTACAGTTTTCTCTTTACGATTACAATACTGACAACCTGTGATCCGAGGAGCTATGTTGTCTGGGGCTTCATGCCCCTGGTAGGGTCTCCCATGGCAAACAGGTCTTAGGTGACGGGTCAGACGAAATGCAGTTCAAAGACTTCTATGGACAGTACAAAATCAAGGACCGTGACGTCGCCCGGTATGGCGCAGCCGGGGCCCCACCCTGGAGCCAGGCCTGGGGTTGGGGCTCGAATGCGAGCGTCTGGTGGTCGGGCCTCTGCCCACGGGGCCCGGCCGGGCACAGCCCGAAGGGACGACGTGGGCCCGCCCTCCTGTGGACCCACCACCCGCAGAGGGATCCGTAGGGTCGGGTGCAGAGAGGACTAGGTGGCAGTCAAAGGCGGGTGCCTCGACAACCTGGTCCGCGTGCGCAGCTTCTGGCGTTCGGGACATGGAACGTCACTTCGCTGGGGGGAAGGAGCCTGAGCTTGTGCGGGAGGTTGAGAGATACCGGCTAGATATAGTCGGGCTCACCTCCACGCACAGCCTGGGTTCCGGATCCCAACTCCTGGAGAGAGGCTGGACTCTCCATTTTTCTGGAGTTGCCCGCAGGGAGAGACGGCGGGCTGGGGTGGGTTTGCTTATAGCCCCCCAGCTCAGCCGCCACGTGTTGGAGTTCACCCCGGTGAACGAGAGGGTCGCGTCCCTACGCCTTCGGGTTGGGGACAGGTCTCTCACCGTTGTCTCGGCCTACGGGCCCAACATCGGTGCAGAGTACCCGGCCTTCTTGGAGTCCCTGGGAGGGGTACTAGATAGTGCTCCGACTGGGGACTCCATTGTTCTACTGGGGGACTTCAACGCCCACGTGGGTAACGACAGTGAGACCTGGACGGGGGTGATGGGGAAGAACGGCCTCCCCGATCTGAACCCGAGTGGTGTTCTGTTATTGGACTTCTGTGCTAGTTACAGTTTGTCCATAACAAACACCATGTTCGAGCACAAGGGTGTCCATAAGTGCACGTGGCACCAGGACACCCTAGGCAGGAGGTCGATGATCGACTTTGTAGTTGTGTCATCTGATCTCCGGCCGCGTGTCTCGGACACTCGGGTGAAGAGAGGGGCTGAGCTGTCAACCGATCACCACCTGGTGGTGAGCTGGATCCGCTGGCAGGGGGGAGGAAGCCGGTCAGACCTGGCAGGCCCAAACGTGTTGTGAGGGTCTGTTGGGAACGTTTGGTGGATCCCTCTGTCAGTAGGGTCTTCAACTCCCACCTCCGGAAGAGCTTCACCCAGATTCCGAGGGAGGTTGGAGACATGGAGTCCGAGTGGACCATGTTCTCCTCCTCCATTGTCGATGCGGCTGCTCGCAGTTGTGGCCGTAAGGTCTCTGGTGCCTGTCGCGGCGGCAATCCCCGAACCCGGTGGTGGCGCCCGGAAGTAAGGGATGCCGTCAAGCTGAAGAAGGAGTCCTACCTGGCCTTGTTGGCTTGTGGGACTCCGGAGGCAGCTGAGAGGTACCGGCAGGCCAAGCGTGCTGCAGCTCGTGCAGTCACAGAGGCAAAAACTCGGGTCTGGGAGGAGTTCGGAGAAGCCATGGAGGAGGACTATCGGTCGGCCTCGAAGAGATTCTGGCAAACCATCCGGCGCCTCAGGAGGGGGAAGCAGTGCTTCACCAACACTGTTTACAGTGCGGGCGGGGAGCTGTTGACCTCGACTGGGGATGTGGTCGGGCGGTGGAAGGAGTACTTCGAGGATCTCCTCAATCCCACTGTCACGTCTTCCGATGAGGAGGCAGAGGCTGGGGACTCGGAGGGGGGTTCGTCCATCACCCAGGCTGAAGTCACCGAGGTGGTTAGAAAGCTCCTCGGTGGCAAGGCCCGGGGGTGGATGAGATTCGTCCCGAGTACCTTAAGTCTCTGGATGTTGTAGGGCTGTCTTGGCTGACACGTCTCTGCAACATCGTGTGGCGGTCGGGGACAGTGCCTCTGGATTGGCAGACCGGGGTGGTGGTCCCTCTCTTTAAGAAGGGGGATCGGAGGGTGTGCTCCAATTACAGAGGCATCACACTTCTCAGCCTCCCCGGTAAGGTCTACTCCAGGGTGCTGGAGAGGAGGATCCGGCCGATAGTCGAACCTCGGATTCAGGAGGAACAATGCGGTTTTCGTCCCGGTCGTGGCACACTGGACCAGCTCTATACCCTACATCGGGTGCTCGAGGGTTCGTGGGAGTTCGCCCAACCAGTCCACATGTGCTTTGTGGATTTGGAGAAAGCGGTCGACCGTGTCCCTCGTGGTGCCCTGTGGGGGGTGCTCCGGGAGTATGGGGTCCGGGCCCTCTGCTAAGGGCTGTCCGTTCCCTGTATGACCGCAGCAGGAGCTTGGTTCGCATTGCCGGCAGTAAGTCAGACTTGTATCCGGTGCGTGTTGGTCTCCGCCATGGCTGACAGAATTTCTAGGCGCAGCCAGGGGCCGGAGGGTGTCCGGTTTGGGAACCTCAGGATCTCATCTCTGCTGTTTGCAGATGATGTTGTTCTGTTGGCTTCATCAAATCAGGACCTCCAGCGCGCACTGGGGCGGTTTGCAGCCGAGTGTGAAGCGGCCGGGATGAGGATCAGCACCTCCAAATCTGAGGCCATGGTCCTCCACCGGAAAAGGTGGCTTCCCCGCTTCAGGTCGGTGGGGAGTCCTTACCTCAAGTGGAGGAGTTCAAGTATCTCGGGGTCTTGTTCACGAGTGAGGGACGGATGGAGCGTGAGATCGATAGACGGATCGGTGCAGCGTCAGCAGTGATGCGGTCGCTGTATCGGACTGTTGTGGTGAAGAGGGAGCTGAGTCAGGGGGCAAAGCTCTCGATTTACCGATCGATCTATGTTCCCACCCTCACCTATGGTCATGAGATCTGGGTAATGACCGAAAGGACAAGATCGCGGATACAAGCGGCCGAAATGAGTTTCCTTCGCAGGGTGGCTGGGCGCACCCTCCGAGATCAGGTGAGGAGCTCAGTTACCCGGGAGGAGCTCGGGGTAGAGTCGCTGCTCCTTCACGTCGAAAGGAGCCAGCTGAGGTGGCTAGGGCATCTGTTCCGGATTCCTCCTGGTCGCCTCCCTCGGGAGGTGTTCCAGGCATGTCCTATTGGGAGGAGGCCTCGTGGAAGGCCCAGGACACGCTGGTGGGACTATGTCTCCGAGCTGGCCTGGTGTCGCCTCGGGGTCCCCCAGAACAGCTGGAGGAGGTGTGCGTGGATCGGGAAGTCTGGGCATCTCTGCTGAGACTGCTGCCTCCGCGACCCGGCCCCGGATAAAGCGGAAGAAAATGGATGGATGGATGGATGGATACTGACAACCTACGTTTACAATACCTCTTTTACGTTTACGTTAAAGCAGACCCTAATTTGACGCCATAGATGTGGCTCTAGATGAATTCACAGTGAAGGAAAAACAAGAGACTCTTTGTTTAATGGAGAAACGTCAGAGCACAGAGTCAGCCATGTTGTATGACAGGACTACCAGGTGTCATGACTCCACCGGCTATAACCCACATGACCTTTGGCCACTATTTGTCTTATTAAACCAGGAAATACTGTTGAAGATCAACCTCTGACTGAGGTTAATCACTTGACGAACATCTGAACTTATCTGAACAAACTTTAAACAATGTGAAATTTTGAACTTTCCTTCAAGAGCAGGAGCATGAAGTGTCTCTACACTTCCGTCAGTGAAATAACTCGAATAACTCATGGACACTCTTCCCCACAGGAATTCCTAATTTAACACAGAATTAAACGTCTTCTCATCTTTTGCCAAATCAAACTGTAAGTTGAATGACATTTCTCAGGGTCATATGTGGTTAACATGGTGCCTTTACTTTCCATCACAGTGGCCTCAATGACGCTGCAGGACCATAATATTTTGAGAGTTTCTGGTGCGTTGAGGCCACAGTGATCAAAAGTAAAGGTGCAATGTTAACCACTCATACACCATTTGGGTCACAAAAAGGTCAATTTTGCACAAATTTCAAGTTGTTTCTATTTTCCATATAAAAGGTTTTGTGATGCACCTTTAAACACTGATTCTCACAAACTTAATACAATCAATGTTGTTTCTAATTTTTCTTCCAAGTGTGACAATAAAGGTAACAATTCCAGTGTTGTGTCAAGCTCAGAGGTTTGAGCACACAGACGGAGTAGAAGAGCCTTGACACTTCACTGTGGTATCTGCTGGAATTCTCTCGCAGCTTTTGTTTTTCTTTAGAGATCCCGCTGTCTGTGCAGAGTCTGGGTTATCACCCTGTGACTTGTAATGTTTAAACTGATTGTATAAATATGTGCTGAGCGAGTCCTTGGGCAGAACGCTCCTTGCCTACGGTTGGTGATGATGCTTTCTCCCTGTGCACAAGAAAATAAATAACCACTTGATTCAGATTTTAACACACCAGTTCCCACTCACATTTATTAATAATTAAAATAGTCCTTGGGTCTTAAACCATATACTCAAGATGTAATAGTTTAGCACCAGCTCTTGTTCCATTAGAAATGAGAAACTCTCGAGATTTTATGTCTAAAACAGATATACCTTTAACTCTTACATCATACATCAATATCCATTATTGATGTATGAATACAAAGTGAAAATGGCATTTGATTTGTATTTACAAAGAGCCGATTTCTATTTTGATTAATATGTCATAAGTAAAAAAAATAGTAGTAGTTAAGTGTGTAATTATTAATCTATAGTCTGTGCTAACTTTTTTCCTGAGAGTAAAGATTTATAAGGTTTATAAGCTACACGCTAGTCGTTGTACGTTACATTAAAAGGTGTTCTGTCGAAATCGCACCCCTTGTCAAAATGTATGTTTTATTGCCATTGCGCATGACGAGGACTCCTGCTTATTCCTTCAAGCCATACATGTCAAGATGACTTTTTTTGGCCCCCAGAGTGATTACTAACTTATATTATAACTGGCCCACTGATGAATTTAAATACATGTCCCATCAGATGATAAAATACCCAGTCTGATGCAGGTCACTGTGTCATTAGTTAGTAATACATAGATTTTTCGTTAACATGAGTTTATTACAGTTTGTGGCAAATTATTTCGAACAAAGTACAACAAATAGTCGCCTTATGAAGCCCTGGAAGCTTAAAGAGGGGGTATTATGTAAAATTTACTTTTTCAAGCTTTACATCATGTTATTATGTCATTCCCTCATTAAACACATGCCTGGAGTGTTGCCTTGGCTCATTCACATATTTTTGAGTAATCAGTAAAAACTTAGACGGCAGGTGTAGCTATGCCTCAGTCCTCCTAGGAACGCCCCCACCTCCTGGAGACGCCTCTGGACCTTTCGTCACCAGCAGAGTTACCAACCACTGCTCCTCAGCTCAGCAGAGCCCCCTATCCCCGCATGTCAACTCAGCGCAGATGTAAACAGTCAGAGCCATCATGGAGGATTAGCTTCACGTGTTGTAAACCGGAGCTACAGTAGCTCTGAGACTTTAACAAAGACACACATCAGAGGGAATGCTAACCACGTGAAAATGAGAAATATGCACGATAAAGTCAATAAAACCACAATCTACACAATGATCACACACTAATACGGGATTTTTGATTTTGAAGTTTATTGCTCACATTTAATCTACAGTAGGTCGGAGCCGAGTGGTTTTCTCCTGGAGCTAACAAGCTCTTAGCAGTTAGCCGCTAATAGCTAGCTCGGAACAATTTATTGAAAACAAGTAGCCTATTATGCACTAATAATGTCAATAAAACCGGCAACTACATGAAGCAGCCTTTGGGATGATCACACACAAGACTATGTTAACATTTGTGGCCCCCGCTCCAAAGGAGCTTGAAACCCCTGCTTTAAGCCGTCAAACTGAGACCCCCCAGTTTCATTTATTTTGTTATGATTTGCACTTCTCCACAGTATTACTGATTTAATGGATAAATAATTAGTTTATAATATTTATGTGAAGATGCCGAAAATGTGCATAAATAACGAGTATAGTCGGGTTGATATAGAGTTCCAGGAAATTCCAGTTACCATGGAGATCCGCCATCTTTGCAGCTGTTAGCATACATTTCCATTGACTAACATTGGCTAAAAACAGTATAAAAAGTGGAGAAAAAAAATCAGTGGAACAACTCCGTTAGCTGCTGAGTTACTGCTGGTAAATACATCTAACACACTGTGGTGTCCAAGTGTTTTAATGTGGACAGTAACTCCAGTATTTTAACTTTTAAAATCTCCACACAATTGCTGCTAATCCCATAATGCTTAGCGATAGGACATCACATTCCCGAACACTTCTCGTCTCAACGGTAGCTAATGTTACATGATGGGAATGAATTTCTCCGCAGAAATAAAGGGGTTGGAAAGCGATTTAACAGCTTGCATCTGGGATCTTGTCCTTTCACTCATGTCCTAAATTAACCTCATTACCTTAGATCAACCGGTAAAAATAAAATCCATAAACTATAACATTAAATTAGTAGAACACATTAATTTGTCATAAAGCGGCTAAACAATTACATCATCACTGAGTGTACGTTACCTTTTTGTCGATGTTATGTGAGATAAGGTTATTCTTGTCTGAGTTTTTCTTTTTCCTGTTACTTGTTTCTTTGCAGATGAAGTCGGGGGGCCCATCTGAAACGAGCAGATTGGTAAGAGGTCTTACGCCAAACTGGATGTGCGTCAGCGTCCACCATGATAAGAAGCGTCCGAATTGGGCTGTCAGTTAGGAAGGAGTTAGGGAAAGGAGCCTCAATGCTAACTATCATAGCTACTTTAGCATAGGAACCTCTGGTGGTCCCTTACCTGCGATTAGGAGCACGGTAGTACAGCGGTTAGAGCTCGTGCTTCACAGCTAGAAGGTCTCGGGTTCGATTCCCACCTGGATGGGGCCTTTCTGTGTGGAGTTTGCATGTTCTCCCCGTGCCTGCGTAGGTTTCCTCCGGGTACTCCGGTTTCCTCCTACCACTAAAAACATGTACAATAGGCCAGGATGAATGAGAGTGTGTTTGAGAGTGCACATGGGGGACGACGGACGCAAATTAGCCCAAGGCTACAATCCGGTGTGGCTTGTTTACATGCATGAGACCCATGTATGTTCATTAACATGCACTGTCCCGACCAAATAAATAAATAAATAAATCATAAGCCATGGCGCCCCCTCATCTTCTTTTTCCACATTAAAGGTAACCTGTTGGACATTTCCAAACCAAAATTAATAGGCGGATTACTGCAAGAAGTGGTCTCTTCCATTCATATTGGAGTTCTTTTGCTAATGACATGGTTGATTTATATTTATTGTACTGACCCTGGTGAGCGAGCATTTTGAGCTGACATTATAGTTTATGCCAGGGCTATTCAATTACATTTTGTACTGGGACAGATCTTTCAGAGGTCCTTTGGCGAGTTGAATAGACCGGGTGTATAATGCCAGCAGGGGGCAACAGACGCTTCATCCAGACGGGAGAGGGAGGGATCCTTTGGGGGAAGGGTATAAAAGTCCCCAGTAACATTTCAGCTTGTCTTTTTTAGTGTGGTCCTGTCTGTGTGAGCTGAGAAGCCATTTTCAAGCGCAGGAAGACCAAAAAGCCTCAGAGGAATTTACTGATTTGGAGGAAATCTCCGGGACAAACGGAGCAGCTCCACAGTCGGTGCTGCTGCCCCTCCAGGAGTCTGTCTGCACAAAGGTGAGTAGGATTCTGACTAAAGCTTTCTACAAAGACACGCTCACATCAGCGGCACTGGTGTGGGGCAGGAGGCAATTGTCGGTACATAACAATTTAGGGGAAATTATCCATCTGATCTCGGGATGCTTAATTTCTGTTATGGGTTCATCCTGCTGTGATAAGGGCCACTAAGTTCCATATTGGGGCTATGTGTTTTTTTTATAGCTCCAACCTCAAGCTTCTGTTTTCTCTTAAGTTAAATAGCTTCACATACAATGAAGGAAAAAGCAAGAAACTTTGTTTAATGGAGGGAAGTCTGTAGCACAGAGTCAGTCAAGACACTGCTGATGTTTCAATGTCAGGTATAACTGGAAAGAATTCACAAGATGTCCTTTACAATCGAAACTCGACAGGGCTTCAAGCAGCTACAGCATTCAGACTGTGATTTGGGAAAACAGGTTTGTTGCTAATTCACAGTGAGTTGATAGGGGTTGGGGGAGGGGGCAAACTCTATGTGTGAATGAAAACAAAGTCATTGGGGGAGGGGAGGGACAAACCAGGTTTGTAGACAACTACTAGTAATTTACAGAATAATGTGAAAAGCTAGAGTAAAGAGTAAAGCTAACTTCTCTCATGTTTCTGTCTGCAGAGAAATGGACAAAAAGCGGATTCCACACACACAGGGAAATACACACAGCTGTGATCAATGTGGGAAGGAATTTACTAAATCAAAGAATCTGAAACAACATAAAATAATCCACACTGGAGAGAAGCCCTACGAGTGTGGCCTGTGTGGAAATGCGTTTGCTCAGCCTACAAGTCTTAAACATCACATGAGAATCCACACTGGAGAAAAACCATACAGCTGTGATGTGTGTGAGAAGACATTCAGGACGGTCTCAAATTGTAAGCAGCACAAGAGAGTCCACAATGGACTAAAGCCGTACGAGTGTGATCGGTGTGGGAAAACATTTACAAGTTCAAAAGGTCTTAAATATCACATAAGAATCCACACTGGAGAAAAACCGTACAGCTGCGATGTGTGCAACAAGACCTTTGCTCGGGCAGACAGCCTCGAAACACACATGAGAATCCACACTGGAGAAAACCCGTACAGCTGTGATGTGTGTGACAAGGCCTTTGCTCGGGCAGACCGCCTCAAAGCTCACATGAGAATGCACACGGGGGAAAAACCGTACAACTGTGATATGTGTGAGAAGACATTCAGGGACTGCTCAGCTCTCTGGAACCACAAGAGAATCCACGATGGACTGAAGCCGTACGAGTGTGATCAGTGTGGGAGGACATTCACAAGTTCAACGAGTCTCGAAACACACATGAGAATCCACACGGGGGAAAAACCGTACAGCTGTGATGTGTGTGAGAAGACATTCAGGCATCGCTCAGCTCTCTGGAAGCACAAGAGAGTCCACGATGGACTAAAGCCGTACGAGTGTGATCAGTGTGGGAAAACATTTACAAGTTCACACGGTCTTAAACATCACATGAGAATCCACACGGGGGAAAAACCGTACAGCTGCGATGTGTGTGAGAAGACCTTTACCCGGGTATCCAACCTCAAAGCTCACATGAGAATCCACACGGGGGAAAAAACGTACAGCTGTGATGTGTGTGTGTGAGAAGACATTCAGATATTTAAACCATCTCACAAAACCCCCGAGAATCCACACTGGGGAGAATCTCCACTAGAGTGACCAGTGTGGGACGCATCATCAGCGATCAGACCAACTCCACTGTGGACCAGAACCATCCAGGAGCAGAGGGGAAGCCGGTCAGAGAATAAGAGTCCACGATGAGAAGGACGGGACACATTAAGAGATCAAATCAGTTTTATGACATGAACATGTTTGTGTGACGTTTAGGATATGCTGATGCTTTTGTGTTGATAGAATGTATAATTTTTTGTTGTTTTTGTTTTGTTTTTACAAATAAAGTTTACATTTTGACACTGATGCCTTTTTTTATAGCTGTTTTGAAATTCACACATACAGGAGTTAAGCCACATTTGTGTTAATGAAGACAACATAGTCATTATTGAATATTAATATAAACATGGGATTTTATTGTCTCAACCCACTTCTATTATAAACATATTTCACCCACTCATAAATTTTGTGACTGAATTCCAAATGTTTTCAGGGAGGCTTAGAGGCACCAGACCCCAGTTTGAGAATGGTGGGGCTGCAAACTGCATTGCGTATGTCAAGTTTTTCACTTCATTTATGTATTTTTTGTATTCTTTCAGCACATTTCAAGAACACATAACTAGATCTTGTCTGAAGATTTCTGTAAGGAGTTGTCTCTTACATTAACACTGGAGTGCTATTGTTCGTGTATATTAAGCATATCTGGGGTCAATGTATTCTAAAGTAAGTTGGTGAAAGAACTTCAGGTGTGGAGCAGGTCCAATGAGCTGAAAGGAGGAGGATGAGTGGTTTCTTGGTAGTATAATGCCAGCAGGGGGCAACAGAGGCTTCATTCAGAAGGGAACTGGAGGGGTAATTTGGGGAGGGGCTTTCAACACAGATAGAAAAAAAAAACTCACATTCTGGACAGTGCATCAGCCAAAACATTGTCGGACCCTTTTTTATGGCGAATCCGTAAGTTAAAGTCTTGCACCATCAGGGCCCAGCGCATCAACCGTTGGTTGTGGTTGTACATACGAGATAGAAAAACAATCGGGTTAAATAATAAAAATAACAGAATCATGTATCATTTTGCTTTCACTTCACAGTCGTCTGTTACTTGTGTGTGAACTTTCAGTAAACAATTCTAAATAAAATCTTTACGTTCAGGGTTGTAAACATGACAAAATGTGCAAAAGTTCAAGGTGTGTTAGTACTTTCACAAGGCACTGTATCAAAGCCTATCATTTACAAGTTAATTTCTGTGTTATTTTCCACATTAAAGGTAACCTGTTGGACATTTCCAAACCAAAATTAATACTGCAAGGAGCGGTCTCTTCCATTCATATTGGAGTTCTTTTGCTAATGACATGGTTGATTTATATTTATTGTACTGACCCTGGTGAGCGAGCATTTTGAGCTGACATTATAGTGTAATCCAGGGCTATTCAATTACATTTTGTACTGGGACAGATCTTTCAGAGGTCCTTTGGCGAGTTGAATAGACCGGGTGTATAATGCCAGCAGGGGGCAACAGACGCTTCATCCAGACGGGAGAGGGAGGGATCCTTTGGGGGAAGGGTATAAAAGTCCCCAGTAACATTTCAGTAGGGATGGGCAACATGAAGCTTCATGAAACACCAAAGCATTTGAAGCGATTGTGCCGAAGCTTCGAAACACAGTTCGAAACCGACTCCACAGTGACATCAAGAGGCCATGTTTCAGTACTACAATATTCACAATGGTTCAGCCGAGAGATGAAACACTACACCAGTGGGTGCTACGGGGCTCAAGCATACACCCGCATCTTTGGCTGTTTTTGTTTTGTTTTTGTTTTGTTATTGTTTCTTTTGCTTTCTTTGTTGTCGTTGTCGTTTTTGTTTTTCAGTAGGCTTATGTGTGAGTTAATGTTGTTGCCCTGTGCCCTTTGACTATTTCAGTTATCCTTCATTCAGTGTATGCTTTAAATCAACGTAAACAAACATAAAAAAAAATAAAAAATAAAAAGACACCCACGAGTGTTTTTTGATTCTCTTCTCACATGGTCTCACATTTTCTTTGGCTCGGTCGTTTGATTTCAAACATAAAATCTATGACCATCTTATTCATTGTCGCTGATAAAATTTTATTAGACCTACGTCTCACATAAGGTCAGCCAATACTACTACTACTCCTACTACTAATAACAATAATAATGATCATAGTATTTTGAATTTCAAAACCTATTCAGTCAAGCTTTCATTTGCACATATTAAAACGGCCACAAGTACATATGTGCCATAATTTTGAATGCAGTGCTTCTGATGAAATCTAAATGTGTTTGAAATAAATCCACTTTTCATGAGGCTATTATTTGGTGTGTGTGTCTGTATGTGTTCTATTGTCATAAATAAAGACAGAAGGGGTTTATAGTTTCACATTTCAAGATTTTTATTCAGAAATATAATTTTCTCTGCTGTAGAAAGACTTAGTCTATTTCTTTTCTTACTAATAACTTCTCCTGCTTTAGAAAACACTCTCACACAAGGTACACTTGTCGCTGGCATAAGTATTTTTTTGAGAGAATGAACAAATGTGGGAATCTCTTTCGCCTCTCACAAAACCCAAAAGGCACAGATGTGCATTTAGATTTCTTTTAAACTTTATGGGTTTTGACAGGTGCACTGTTCTGTGGTTCATTGAAACTCCTGTCAACCAAATGCGTGTTCGGCACGGGTGCCCCCTAGTGAAACACTTGCAAAACAGCGGGGTTTCATGAAACGTTTCTCAGATCCAGTCACGTGACATGCGCGGTTTGAATCTTGTTTTGAAGCAGTGTTTTGACACGCATGCGCCATGAGACTTCGACACAGTGTCGAATCTCGTGGTTCAAGACGGCCATCCCTACATTTTTCAGCTCGTCTTTTTCAGTGTGGTCCTGTCTGTGTGAGCTGAGAAGCCATTTTCAAGCGCAGGAAGACCAAAAAGCCTCAGAGGAATTTGCTGATTTGGAGGAAATCTCCGGGACAAACAGAACAGCTCCACAGTCGGTGCTGCTGCCCCTCCAGGAGTCTGTCTGCACAAAGGTGAGTAGGATTCTGACTAAAGCTTTCTACAAAGACACACTCACATCAGCGGCACTGGTGTGGGGGCAGGAGGCAATTGTCGATACATAACAACAATTTAGGGGAAATTATCCATCTGATCTCGGGATGCTTAATTGCTGTTATGGGTTCATCCTGCTGTGATAAGGGCCACTAAGCTCCATATTGGGGCTAGTTATCAAAGATGTTTTTTTTAATAGCTCCAACCTCAAGCTTCTGTTTTCTCTTAAGTTAAGTAGCTTCACATACAATGAAGGAAAAAGCAAGAAACTTTGTTTAATGGAGGGAAGTCAGTAGCACAGAGTCAGTCAAGACACTGCTGATGTTTCAATGTCAGGTATAACTGGAAAGAATTCAGAACAAGATGTCCTTTACAATCGAAACTCGACAGGGCTTCAAGCAGCTACAGCATTCAGACAGTGATTTGGGAAAACAGGTTTGTTGGTGATTCAAACAGGTTTGCCTCCTCCCCCAACCGGCAAACTCTGTGTGAATGAAAACAAAGTCATTGGGGGAGGGGAGGGACAAACCATGTCTGTAGACGGCTACTAGTAATTTACAGAATAATGTGTAAAGCTAGAGTAAAGAATAAAACTAACTTCTCTCGTTTCTGTTTGCAGAGAAATGGACAAAAAGAGGATTCCACACACACAGGGAAATACACACAGCTGTGATCAGTGTGGGAAGGAATTTACTAAATCAAAGTATCTGAAACAACATAAGCTAATACACACTGGAGAGAAGCCCTACGAGTGTGGCCTGTGTGGGAGGACATTCACAAGTTCACATGGTCTCAAATTTCACATGAGAATACACACGGGAGAAAAACCGTACAGCTGTGATGTGTGTGACAAGACCTTTACTCAGTTATCTAACCTTAAATCACACATGAGGCTGCACACTGGGGAAAAACCGTACAGCTGTGAGGTGTGTGAGAAGACATTCAATCAGCTCTCCAATCTTAAGCAGCACAAAAGAGTCCACGATGGGCTAAAGTCATACGAGTGTGATCAGTGTGGGAAAATGTTCAGTCAGTTAAACCACCTTCCACGTCACATGAGAATCCACACGGGGGAAAAACCGTACAGCTGTGATGTGTGTGACAAGACCTTTACTAGGACATTCACACTCAATATTCACATGAGAATCCACACGGGGGAAAAACCGTATAGCTGTGATGTGTGTGAGAAGACATTCAGGCAGCTCTCAATACTTAGGAAGCACAAGAGAATCCACGATTGTCAAAAGCCATAAGAGTGTGATTAGTTTAGGAAGACACAGATATGTAAAGTGTCTCACAAAATGCCCGAGAATCCACACTGAGGAGAATCTCCACTAGAGTGACCAGTGTGGGACGCATCATCAGCGATCAGACCAACTCTACTGTGGAGCAGAACCATCCAGGACCAGAGTGGAAGCCGGTCAGAGAATCAGAGACGTTAAAGGGACAAACGCTGAAGAGCGTCATGTGACACTGGACTCAGAAGCATGAGAAGGATGGGACACATGAGGAGATCAAATATGTTTTATGACATGAACATGTTTGTGTGGAGATTGCCTGGCCTGCCAAACTACATGCGTTTCCCAAGATATTTCAAAGACATGTAGTCGGTGGCCGCGCCGCCATCTTTAATGTTTTGGAAGAGTGCGTGGTTCAGAGAGACTCAAACTAATGTTTCGGATATGCTGATGTTTTGTGTTGATAGAATGTGCAGTTTTGTTTTGTTTCTAATAAAGTTTACATTTTGACACTGATGCTTTTTTATTGCTGTTTTGAAATTCACATGTACATTAGTTAAAGGAACAGGCCACAGTTTTTCCATACTGAGATATGTTCTTACCTGAGCTCAGACGAGTTGATACGTATGTGATCCAGCACAAGTGACATGGCATTTTATTTTGTTTTTATTGTGTGCTGTGGTTTTAGTGTGTTTTTATATGGGTTTTAGCTTTGCAGTGCATTTTAACTTTATTTATAGTTTTTAAGGACTTGCCAAAGTCACATGCTTTTAACCACATGACTTCACCCCAATCAGCACACCTGTGCATGGCAATCAGCACACCTGTGTATGATTGGAACTGGAACAAATAAAAGGCAGCACAGGAGCAATGACAGTAGAGCAAAGGCGGAGAAGATCCATGCGGCTGCATGGGCAGAGAGCAAGGAAGGCGCAGCAGAGGAAAGCACACGTGGCCGCAGGGCGGCACCGAGCTGGAGCAGGAAGGCCACGGCACACGGCACACCACCACGAGTTGGAGAGCAGGACGGCACACGCATCGGGGACCACGAGCGCGCTGAGACCGCAAGTGCTGCGAGGCGACATACATGCAGGGGCAGAGGAGGACTCTGCCTTCCGTGTGAGTACCCTTTGGGCATGTAGTAGCACTTGTTGGATAAAGGTAGAGCGAGGAGACTGTTGTTTAGAACATTTGACTGCCGCTAGTTTCCGCGTAGGTGTCTCAGCGTGCGGAGGATGGGAGCCAGCCGGGAGGAATCGAGACGGAGTGTTGTGATGCTGGAGACACGCAGGGGCAGAGGATAACTCTGCCTTGTGTGTAAGTATCGTAGCGACACTCCACCAGCGTAGCCTAAGGCCATCCGTCGTCCTTGTGCTGGCGTATGCTTTGCATTTCAGGAGACCCGGTGCGGTGACCAGAAGGACCCCTACCCTGGAGTAGGACCTATTTGCACACCGCACTTCACCGTGGATGGTGCCCCGTTTTTAGTGTCGTAGTTTTATCTTTTTTTTTTAGCCCACCTTGTTTTTAACAAGGTGGGCTAAGCAAATCTGTGCTTAAATGATTTAAGCACAGATTTGTGTTAATGACGACAACTATAGTCGTGATTGAATATTAATATACATATGGGATTTTATTGGCTCAACCCCTTCTATTATAAATATATTTCACCCACTCTTAAATTTCGTGATAGAATTCCACATTTTTCAGGGAACCCTTGAGGCACTAAACCCCAGTTTGAGAATGGTGGGGCAGCAAACTGCATTGTGTATTTGATTAACAATTCTATGTTTAAAGCAAAGTAAATGGTAGAATTTAGAGCCTGATGTGTCCGGCACAGTTACGTTAAACTTTAAAACATAATCCACACAATGTGTTTAGATCTGCAGACGTCGATTCTAATCATAGAACTTACTCAGTTTACAAGATTGAAGCTGTAGTTCCGACAAAATGGAACATCCGACCACACAACAGCTTTTAGGCAGGATTTACTGAGAAAAACAAAATTTATCGAACACAATCTGTCACTCACAGGCAAAAACGCTGTTTAATACCGCCATTGTTTTCACCTCCACATCTGCGGCGCTCTGAAAGTACCCGGATGGTAGAAGAGCTCTATTGGCTCTGAAGCTCTAGTTCACTAACTGCATAGAGATCTAACAGTTGACCCCATGAAAGTTAAGGATTAGTTGCTAGTGTTAGTACTTAGAGGCTTGATGGTTTCAGACGCAGCCGGAGGCTTTTCCCATAGAAAGTAATGCTGCCCTCTACTGGTTGAGACTGGTTGTGGTTGGACTTGGCAATAAATGGTATATTTTTTCCTCATCTTAAATTGACCTCTGTAGCCTACCCGTCAAAAATGTTAGACTTTAGATTCTCACAGAAGGCATATGGAATTGTGTTTAACCCCTTAACCCCCGCCTTAACCGAGAACATCTCCAGTTTTTCCCAAATCTAAAATCTTCTTGACTGGAGTTTACAGCCTATAGGCCACCTCATTTGAAAGCTATCTAAATACTGATCTAAATTTTTTTGTTTTCAAATTTTAGTTGTTTTTTTTCCCCTGCACATTTATGTCACGTTTTTGTTGTATTTTTATCACATTTTTGTCGTATTTTTGTTCTGCCACATTTTTGTCACATGTTCATTTTGACCTAAACGTGTCAAAAAACAACAATGACATGACCATCATAACGAGGACGAGGTTTCGATGAGTTCTGCAGGTCTTAGCTTTCAAATGAGGCGTTACTCTGGCCTGTAGTTTGTAAACGCCAAGCTTTTAGATTTGGGCAAAGCCGAACTGGAGAAAATGTGCTCGGTTCACGTGGGGGTCAGGAGGTTAAACTAAATAAGTTTGGTAACACTTTAGATTTACAGCCCGCAAGTTCCATGTGTAGGTATAGGGAACAAGAAAGTAATTACACACATGTGATTGAAAATGTATTATCTGCATAATAATTGAGTAATTATCATTGTGGTTTGACTATAATCATCTTGTTGAACTTAAACACACTAAACTACTGAACTTTGTTTGACCTAGACCTCCCAATTTCTCCTATCTGAAACCTTTGGATAAACACTGAGGAGAGATCATGACCTGTCCGGTCTGGTTTACCTCTTCAGGAACACAACACAACCATAAATCTGTCCTTGTGTTTTATTGTTTCCTTAGGAATGTTTATCTTACTGTTGTGTCTATCTGCTCATTTTTGCCTATATGAGAGTGAAGAGAAGAAACCTCAGACTTGACTCGAGGATTTGATGTGATCACATTATTGTCTTGTCAGTCTCACTTGTATTTTAATTGTTTTATTCATTTGCTATTCACAAATCATTTTCTACTGCTTATAATAAATCACCAAAAGACAACTGTTTGATTTCCGTTATTAGTAATTTCTGCAACTACAAGTGCAAGGTTTAATAAAGGTGTAAAAGTATAACTGTATAATGTGTCATAAAGATGTACCGGGTGTAACAAAGGTGTTTCACTGCACAGGGCTGATGAAAACCATTTCAGGTAACTGCCTTATGAAGCTCATTAGGAAAATGCTAAGAATAAAGGACGGCAACTTTATGAGTTATTTCACACTCATAATCCCACGTGTTCATTCATAGTTCAATGTCTTCAATGAGAATCCAAACTTTTACCAAACTTTTGAGGGTACTGTGTCGGTTCATCAGATACGTTTTAATGTAGGATATTACATTTTTTTTTTTTTTTGTAAGTTAAGAGGCGGACAAGGCTTTGCTACAATCAGGATGTTGTATTTGTCCAGGAATTATAATGTAAAACAAATTGACAGTTTGATCTGAGAGTAAAGTCAAAGGTTCTGTCCATTGTGCAGGAAACAAAAAAAAACAGTGTCATTTACTAATCTAAGACTTTGTGCCCTTTCGCTGACAATCACTCGTGTTCATGTTGTTATTGCTGTGCAGCGCTTTGGTCTTTCTGTTTAACCTGGCAACTTCTTGGGAGAGATAAGACAAGACACGGCATTATTGATCTCACAGTGGAGAAATTCACTTTTCATGAGGTGTTATTATTGTCCAGTCTTATGCGTGAAACCTGTATTTGTCTCCTATGGGCTTTATCTGCCTGTGGAAATGCAATAAAACCATTATATTCCAGTGTGATTGAAATTGACACTAGTACCACGGTCAAAAAAAGAAAAGAAAAAAAAACTGTTTTCAATAAACTGCTTTCTTTATTCTCCACTTTGAGACAGTATATCTTCAATAATAATAATTAAAAAAACAGACAATCCACACCTTTTACAGCATTAAAAAAAAAAAAAAATCTAATTTGTTTCTGTGTTCTTCTCCCGCATTAAATAAAACTTCTTGGACATTTTCAAAATCAAAATGAGTAACAGGGGGCCACAGGGAAGAGAGGAACAGAAATGACACGTGCAAAAACAGCAAAGGTAGCGCTCTCCCCTTGTTGCACAGATCGACGATGGTAGAATGTGTTACGAGTACTGCAAGAAATGAATATCCAATGTAGAATTAAATGACTTTCGTGATAGTAATATTAATTTGAGGTGTTTTGGGTTTTTATTTATTTTAGATTTCTTACCAAGGCCTTAGAAAAGTGAAGTATACTTTCATTCGTTATGTGAAATGTGTAGCTTAGGGTCACTTTCTACAAGCGCATGTCAAATTGTCACTTAGAGTTCAAGTTTTTTTTTTAAATAAAATGTCAAAAAACAATGTCCCCTTGTCAATTTCTGAAAGGAACAGGCTCCACAAGCTTGTAACACTAATGTTATAGCATCTTATAGCACCCTTTACAGAGATGAACCAGGTCCAAATATCTGCATTTGACAATTTAAAGGCAAGTTCTACCACATTGCATTGATAAAAAAACCTCAAATCTAGATACTTCTTGAATCTTGAATGACATAGATGTTCATTTTTTGCAGTGATGTGATGTTGCCATGGTTAATGTGTGATTGTGAATACTGATGCTTGTGTAAAGAATACTAATGATAAGCTTCTAGGACTTCCGACGATAAGCCCTTGAGTCATTTGATCTGAACGGAGCAGTAGTAAAAGCTGTAATGCCCATAGAGTTAGCGTCCGATTTCTACAGTTACTTCCCATAAAAGACAGTCTGCAAAAAAGGATGATCTAAATGAGCTGAAACACTATTTATGCAGGTAGTTTGGGGCCAGTTTATTTTTAATTCTTGAAACTGTCGAATGAAGAGTAGCAGTAAAAACCGATGTTGAATTTTGTGTAATGCAGGAGACTTTTACATGCGCTCGAGCATCCCGGTTATTGGTCATATCCTGGTTGTAACAATATTCTGGATATGATGTTTACATGAGAAACCAGAATAATCAAATCCCCTGTTTATTTAAAGTATATTCTGGATATTTACTCTCCACAGTGGGGCGGGGTTAAGGAGCTAAACACTTTAGCCATGTTGCTAACACGTGGCTTTGTCAGACATTTCTCTAAACAGACAAGAATGAATCGAGGAAGCACTTAAACCTGTAGAGCAGAGGTAGGCCAGTTTTCTTCATTGTAAAAAAAACAAACAATTTTAGCCCAAAGTCCACTGACACGGACCTAATTGGATGTTCTGTTTGGAAATTTTGAAGTGTTTCTCAAACTAGTTTAACTGTCTAGTTTAAGCACTCTCTGATTTGTGTAATGTTTCTCAACATCATCTGTAACACTTTATAATAACTACACCTTATTTGGCCTGATTAAATGATGAGTTAACACTTAATTCATCATGAACAATGCATTAAGTGTGACTAACACTTGATAACTACTTAGCAACGAATAAGTGAAGTATGTGAAGAACTATTCATTATGAGTTCGGCATTAACTGTAGTTATGAAGTGTTAGTCACACATTGTTCATGATGAATTAAGTGTTAATTCGTTATTTATTAAGGCTGAATAGTTATTATAAAGTGTTATCTTGTGGGCCAGGGGTTCTATGCGGCAGGGCTGGATTTGGCCCCTGGGCCTGACGTTGCCTACCCCTACTGTAGAGCTCGGTCAATGCTTTACAAATGTAACTACTGCAGAGAAGTTGTTTACTGAAATGTTTTGATCATTTTTATGAACTGCTGAGTTTAAAAAACCCAGGTAGCAACTACAATCGCTGCAGGAAAGTTTGTGCTCCTGCTGTATCTGTTTTTGAAGGTTCGCACATGTCCAGAACGTCGGCGAGAACGGGAAGTTCCCAGTGAGACTATCCTGGTTTCTCATAACCTGGATATTCTCTTAGCAGGCGACGGTGTTTACATGGCACAGACAAAACCAGGATCCCCGTTTAAATCCCCGTTAACAACCTGGATACTTGAGTGCATGGTAATCGCACTTAAACCGTTAGTTACAATCAACATGAAAGCATTATTAGAGCTAATCTAGACGGTCCTTTTTGCAGCGTTGGGGCAAAATAAAAACCGCCAAATGATCTGTCCACTTTCTGAAGGAGTTTCAGTCGCACAGAAATGTCTCGGAGCCAAAGCAATGATCAATAATACTGGTTTTATCAACATATTCAAAAGAACTCTTAATGGGTTTCACTGGAAGGAGGCCACCGTCCCTAATGCACAGGAATATGGTCAAAACATGGGCGTAAACATTTCCTGTTGTTTCTGACCTTACAACAAACACACAGTCATTTAATAACCTAAACCGCTGCAATATCATTTATAATCTTAAGCGCTCAAGGCAGTGTATTGTTGTTTTGTAGATACAGTGCCCTCCACAAATAATGGCAACTCTGGAGAATATGGACAAAGAAATGCTCTGAGACGTCTATGAAGCTTTAGGTGAAAAGTACATGTCTTGTCTAAAGCAATAAAATCTGCTCCAGTCCTACGCAACTTGGTCAAAAAGTCTCCAGAACTAGAATATAAAGTTACGCACATTGTATGTCATTTTCAGGCAGGCAATAAAGACTCAGTTCCCACACTGACAAAGTGGAACATTGCGGAAAGGTGACTTTTTCCACCTTTAGATCACAGTACAATAGAAATGCTTCAAACGCCATTGGGCCATGTCTCAAAAATCCAATAAAAGCACATCCATTCTGAATAAACTGAAGAGAAAATAATCTATTTGCCTTAAAGAAATAGGCCACCGTTTTTACATACTGAGATATGTTCTTACCTTAGCTTTGACGAGTTCATTTGTACCTGTCTGGTCTTCACGTGTGCCTTCAGTAACGTAAACACAGCACAGACGGCGTTAGCATTTAGCCTCTCTCTTCTCCTCTATAGCTCTAAACGAGGTGAAGATAGAAGCTACCAAACTCTTCCACGTTTTCCCTATTTAAATATGGTTACGTGAAGTGTTACACCATAAAGTATAATTACACAAAATTAAACAATGTGGATTTTCTAAGCGGATAAAAAGGGGAACTATATTGTAAGGCGTAATAATACCAGGAGTAATTCGGCATCCGCACAGTAAAGTGAAGATATCACTGCGCGGATGCCGAATTACTCCTGGTATTATTACGCCTTACAATATAGTTCCCCTTAGAAAATCCACATTGTTTAATTTTGTGTAATTATACTTTATGGTGTAACACTTCACGTAACCATATTTAAACAGGGAAAACGTGGAAGAGTTTGGTAGCTTCTATCTTCACCTCGTTTAGAGCTATAGAGGAGAAGAGAGAGGCTAAATGCTAACGCCGTCTGTGCTATGTTTACGTTAGGGCAGGCACACGTGAAGACCAGACAGGTACAAATGAACTCGTCAAAGCTAAGGTAAGAACATATCTCAGTATGTAAAAACGGTGGCCTATTCCTTTAACGTTCAACATTCAAGTCCCATATCTTTCAATCCTTCTATCCAAACCAGCAATACATTCAAAGTTATTGCTCTGACTTCTCTCTCCAACACTTATTTCTTTGTGCAACTTTTTCTTTTACCCCAAAGACCAATAACAAAAAAAGCAAGTCTAACCACGTTCTTTGATAGAATCCTACTTTGGAGATCCTCTGCTCCATCTTATCTTGCCATTGCAACTTTTCCAAATCTCTCCAACATCCCGACACCTGCTTTAATATTCTCTGCAAAAGGTTTGGTTCGCAATCTAGAATTTGACTTCAGGATCTCATCTCACAGCTTAAATTCTTTTCACCTTACAGCAATCATGGCTTTACGCTTTAACATAATTCAAGGCGAGACACTGCAGGTGAACAAAATGGAGGTATCGATTTTAAATGTTTGCTGAAAATAAGTATAAGCACTGCAAGTTTTCCTATATCTGTGCCTCTGAATAAATGGATAGAGCCAGGTTTGCATTTATGGGTTTATTTTGATCACAGTCTTAGAAAAAAATAAAAATAAATGAATTTCTGAAACAAATCTGTAAAGTTTAAAATGTAGCTTGTTTTTTGTTGTTGTTGCAATTTAAAGATAGCCTACGAATCAAGAAGTCATTCTGCAAAAACCTTCAAAAAGTCCTAATCTGGTAAACGTGGCGTCTGTAGGTGTTAGTTTTAAGTGGAGATAAAATGCATTGGGGAAAATATGGCCTTTGAAGTGACACTTTCCCATAGACAGTAAATGTAGGTGTTAAATCCATGCAATAATGGAACATCTTATTCCGAAGATTAGACTATTTATTATTTAACCTCCGCCTGAGCCGAGCACATTTTCTCCAGTTTGGCTTAACAGCTTCTTGGGGGAAAAAAAGCATCAATATAGTGACAAAAACGTGACCAACATGTGTGACAAAAAAACAGTAACGGAAGTGATGACGAAAAGCAACAAAAGAGTAACAAAAAGCGATGAAAATGGGACCGATATGTGACAAAAAACGCAATAAAAAAGCAAGGGGGGGAAAAAAAGATCTGTTTAGGTGAGTTTTGTTAGTAATGGTTGTTTTGTGTTACACTGGCCTATAGGCTGTAAACTCCAGTTAAGAAGATTTTACATTAGGGTAAAGCTGAACTGGAGAAAATGCACTTAGGGTTGAGAGGTTAAAGCTCGCAATAACAAAAAAGGGTTTTCCTGCAGCGTCTCTCCTTAACAAATGTTGTATAGTCTACAGAGAAGACTTTGTTTCATGTGGATTAAGTCCCTGTATTAACTTTATACGAATTCCAAACATCTGCAATATGACAAACACATACTGACCTCCACCAAATCGGTTTTAACCTCAATTTATTTTTCATCAATGCAACCTACGAAGGCGCCTCCAGTGCTCTTTGCCCATATAAAAAAAAGGATTTTCATTGTTTATCTTTTGCTGAAAATGAAAACAAAAAAACAACTGCTTGCGCTGCAAAAATTTGCAATACGTCATGTGGCACAGTTTATTGGCACCACTATGAATTTACATTAGCAAAGACTTAAATAACAGGGTTCAATTTTCCAACACCGGGTCAATGATGATAATTTGAATAGAACTGGACGCGTTTTGAATCCGCCTGGATGAGGACGACGCGTCTCCGAAACTACACCAGAGTCACTCACGTCACCGTAGATTTTACCAGGGGGGACAATATTAGCGGAGGGCACTGTATTCCACAACTGCAGCACCATAAATGTGACCATCCATGCGTTCTGAATCCAAAATCAGAAGGAATAAAAGCAATACGGTCTAAACTTTTCCAAAATAAAACACACATTCATATGCAGCAGACACACACACGGCAGCGATCCCACAAGTAGTGCATCTGACTTTTGTTCTTTATGAGCGTTGCATAAAAAAGGAATATCAACATCAGTTAAAATGATCTTTTAAAGTGGAAAGGTTTTCAAGATGGACTAATCTGTGCTTGTTTTAGATTTGATGACATTTCGTCTCTCATCCAAGAAGCTTCTTCAGCGCATCTGTTCTTTTAATCACAAATTGATGCTTTACCCGCGCAGTAGAGAGGAATTAGACTAGTTTCTACAGGCAGCAGCGAACAAAATTGCCATTTTAATGCCACAAATGCAAAACATCTCGGCAGATTTCATTTCGTAAGACCAAATTGGACGCAATGGAAAACGTGAGAAATTTTTGTGTGTGAAATTTCAGTCACAACTACACGTGAATTATTTTAGACCAGAGTTTTTGTGTTTTTGACAAATGTATGCAGTAAAAATAGTCATGTCATTGTTGCCGTTAAAGCCAGTTTTAAATCAGATTGTGTCCTTTTTAATGACTTTTAAGGCCTTCATTTTGACTGGGGTTCCAATGAGGCCCCCAAGCCCTTCAAACATGACCAACTTCGGCCATTTTGTTGTTTTTCTTTTGAACATGTTGAGACGTTACAGTTTGAAACGTCCCAAACTGCAACTGCTCCGGCCCTCCTGGCAAGTTCAAAACCCCAATGTGGCCTTTGCAAGCCAATACCCGTCCTAGAAGTTGCTCTCGCCTTACTGGGGTGTGTCCCAGCTCATTAGAATAGGCAGCAGATATCGGGCTCGGCAATACTACAATGGAGTCGATATTCTCCCCATTCAGATCAGTTCCTGTGATTAATTACTATTACCTGTGCTCGAAAAACGTACGGATCGGAACAGTCGGAACATGCTAAAAGATTCAAGCATTCAAGCAGGACGTGAAAAGCCCAGTTAGGAATCGCTGGTTCAAAGATGAGAGGTGAACTGTGTCAAATCCAACCCAGTAAAGACGATTTGAAAACCTTTTTCTACGATGGTGTTTGTAATGTATAAGGACTGGGTAAATTCACTGGCTTCAAGATACGGCTTCTGTTTCAACATTATCCGTCATTGGTGTAAGAAAAGCGCATTTTGATTAAGATACATTCTCTTACTCCTCTGGGAGAGCATTACGCCTGAAATCAGTCAAGACACAAGATTAGGGGAGAGTGGGGTAAGATGAGCCACTTTTTGCTTTGGTGGTTGTTGTGTAAAAACAGTAAACAATAGATGCAAAATTGTACTATTTATACACATTTTGGGATGTGTTCTATTCTTCTGCATCTTCAAAAATCATCTGAAGTATATGGTTTTTAAGATGTTGGTCTTCAAAAAAACTTGTCTTCTGGCTCATTTTACCCCCAGATTGGGGTAAATTGAACCAGATCTTGGGGTAAATTGAACCACCAGATTTAAAGGTGAAATTAATACTAAACATCATGAAGGCTCATTTTTTTTACAATTCACTGTTTCCCATTAGAATTTTTTCCCCATTTTATGCCAAAAACATAACAAATCTTTTTCTTTTCATATGCTACTTCTGCAGATTATGACATTTTGTCTCTAAAAAATTCCCAAATAATTTAATGTAAAATCTCATTTTAATTTGCCTCTCTCTACTAGACCCAGAACCACCAATAAACAATGCAAAAACTATAGAATTGTACATTAATATTTTCTGTAATTTGTCATTCATTGTTTCTTATGGAGCAGATGTGGTTCAATTTACCCCAATGTTTTTGGGTCAATTTACCCCATTATATCTTCTTTGAGAATACCAAGAGAGTTGTGTTTATTTAAGAAGAAATCATCCTAAATTATTAATCTGCTTTTATACCCAACTTAATGAGCAACCAACATCAGGGAAAAAAATGTACCTGCATGTTTATGTTTGTTTGTGACGATTGTTTTTGGGATCAGGCCAAACATTTTCCAATTTTTTGTCTGTCAAGTTCAAATCATGTAAAGATTAAATCTATAATCTCACATTTCAAGAAAAATGTTTTAATTTACAACATTTAAGGGTGGCTCATCTTACCCACTGGCTCATCTTACCCCACTCTCCCCTACTTATTATTGCAATTTTACTAATAAGAAGTTGTCCAAAACCTCCCAAACCTGTTGGCTTTGTAGTTCAGAGCTCTAAATTTGTTCTGTCAATCGTTACTGGAAAAAAAAATCTGTGTATCTTGTTAACTAACGTGGATATTCCCTTTTCGCAGTGCAGGAGGGAGGAGAGAAACTTGCTATATTTAGTGTATATGGGCAGGTGCGTCTGATGTGCGAATATTGAAGTGCTCAGTTGCAAAAAGGTTCAAAGTCAAAATAAAGTGAAAGCAAAATTGAGAGGAAAAAAGAAAGAAAGAATCAATGTAGGTTTTCCTTGATGCACAGCTAACAGGTCTGTCGCATGTCCAGGCTTTGCTAACGCTGTGGTAATAATTTGGCATATATGCGACCGCACCGTTTTGGCAGAGGTCGTTCTCCTTTTTAGCAGCGGCTGGCAGTGCATTACGGGGTAAAAGGGGCGTCCGTATTTGAAAACAAAAAAAGGGGAAACTATAGAATTTAAAATTTCGTGAAAATGCTAAAGAGGACATATCATGCGCTGTTGAAGCTTTTCATTTGTAATTGTATGTGTATGGCGGGTATGCAGATGGTGTCACTGCATGGCAACAGAAGTCAAGTATGAGTTATTACAGTTTTTTCCAAGTCCAGAATGGTCCAAACATTTACACAATTGTTTGGAATATGTAAATGTGAACCCTTTTTCCTTTTGTTTGGCTCCCTCTGCTGGTGTCAACTGGGAGTGACGCCTTCTGATTAGAGAAATAAGCAGCAGGGCTATTGTCAACAGATGGGAACGTCCTGGCCTGTCACAATAATTACTATATTGACTTATCGTTCAATAAATGACAGATATACAATTATTCTACAATATTGTGGGGCTATATATTTATTGTCTGTGCATTTTTCCCTCTTTTTCTTTCAAAACATCTACCCCAAAGTAAATTTTTATATGTTTATAAACCCTTTTACAACAAAGGTTTACTGCCATTTTTAAGCTTTTGAGTTACAGCTTTTGTAGGATAAAATGGAAAATGTTCTGCCTCAGCATATGGAAAAAAATGTGTTATTGTGAAAGGCCTCGGAACCTTGCAGTGAAGGCAATTGGATTTGAAAAAGGGTATTTATAAAGAAGAATACGATCTTAGCGAACTGGATTCCTGAAACAAGCGCAAATTAAATATTTACGAGGCGCAAACGCGTGGTCATAAGCTCAATTTTGCATGATAGGTCCACTTTAAAACGGACAAACGGGGGGCGGATAGGTAGAGAGTAACACCGTCAACGTCAGCACACACTCCAAACCCTTGTGTTAAAATAAACGCATGCATATGTCCCACAGTCCCCGATCTCGAGAGGCAGGAGACAAGATGACAAACTAAAAAAAAACAAAAAATGTCACAATGGGGTTAGACGATCACACAGACAAACAGCCTTTGCCCACAGTGAACCCAACTGCGCTGCAAAAAAACGGATGATCTAATAGAGTTGGAAGGACGAACTCGGAATATTAACGTGATTTTGAGCAGCTTTGACGAGTTTAGATAGATTACATCTTTAGGTCTAGGTCTGTTGGATTATTTTATAGTGTTTCCACTGGTTTCATCGGTTTATAATTGTGATTTTTAAAGCCATACAGCGTAATCATTTTGTAAATTAAATATAATAGACCCTTTAATTGTAAACATTACGGGTTTAGCTGGAGGTGGGAAGCTAGATTCCCATCTATTTCCATTGCAGCTGTTGTCATAGTAACGATAAACAAATGTCTAACTGTTGTTGGAAATATCAGATAAACCTTATTTTATCGTCTCAAATGTCATTCAACTTGTTCTTGCACCTTAAGCCACAACAGGACCACATTTTTGTTGTTGTAGTTTTACACTTATAATCGTTAGTTTTAGTTTAATCTTATTTCTCTTCATCACTTCCTGCCTCCAGCTGATGTCACTGATGATGTCAGCAGCGAAAGGGTCTATACATGCATTTATACTGTGAGGGGGCACGCCTCTCCACAGGCCTGTGCTGGGAGTGGGACATCACCAGCTCGTCTTATTTATTTTGATAACACACTGTGAAATGGGTGTTATTGGTGGCTTGTGACATGTAATCCGCAATGTGGTTTATGCTTTATGCAGGTATTTTGGTAATAATGTCAAACACATACAGTATTTATCACTATCTTACATCCCTGTCTTACACTTGTTGGTGGTCGCTGGTTAGAAAATGCAATATTGATCTAAAACAGCTTTCACAAGTTTCACTTCCTGATCCTCCACGTGAGCAACCGAAAGCCCTGCCCTCCACCTCTCCTCTTGCTCTTCTTCCGTTTCAATTATTACTTCTTTTTTTTTTAATACACTGCTCGGCCCGTGTGGTTAAGCTTAGCAAGAGATGGAGTGAGGAAAGCGTTTCCTGTAGGACCTCAGGAGGAGCTTTTTGAGAGCAGAATCTGAGGAACATCCATAGATTACTCAAAGATGCGCCAACGGCTCCAAACACAGCTCCAGGTATGTTTTTAATGAGAAAACAATATTGTGACATGGTAAAAAGCTTTTAAAAGTCGATTTGGCAAAATAACCAAAGTGAGAGTGAAATTTGAAAGTAAACGGCCAAGCTCCTCCCCCTTCTCTCACAGGAAAGCTCGTCTCATTGGTCAAAGTGATAGCCCGGGGATTCTAATTAGTTGCTGAAATCAGCAAAGGGCGGGACTTATGAAACAAATATGATTATTTAATATTACTTTATGTCAAATTTCAGGCTCAGGCGGTGAATTATACGCAATCTATCCATCCATACATTCCAACCATCCATCTTCTTCCTCTTTATCCGGGGCCGGGTCACGGGGGCAGCAGTCTCAGCAGAGATGCCCAGACTTCCCGATCCACGCACACCTCCTGCAGCTGTTCTGGGGGGACCCCGAGGCGACACCAGGCCAGCTCGGAGACATAGTCCCACCAGCGTGTCCTGGGCCTTCCACGAGGCCTCCTCCCAATAGGACATGCCTGGAGCACCTCCCGAGGGAGGCGACCAGGAGGCATCCGGAACAGATGCCTTAGCCACCTCAGCTGGCAATCTATGAAATTTGTAAAACTATTAAACTTACAGACTATCACTTTAAGCAAATCGTAATACTGTTTTAGTTGTTGTCTTTTGATGAATCTCTTTTGTTCATTTGTAATCATTTTTTTTGCTAGTCAATGAAAACATCCAGAATATAGAAATGGATTTATCTGGAACATAAATCAGTCGACAACAATAACAACTAAACATATTTGTCGACCAAGTTTGTGCAAGTTCCTCACTTCCCTGTCAAATCCGATAAATATGCTTGAAACGAGCCAGAAAGAAGTTAAAATAACCTAGTGCCAAGTAAACTCGTATTAGCTGAAAAATTCAAGTCATTTCAACTCCTGTAGATAGTATTTTTTGCAGCGCATGTACACACAAGAAACACACCAGGCATAAACGTGCAGTCATCCCGTCACTTTTCAAATCTAACTTTCACAAGGTTAAAAAAAAACAAAACACAAAAATAAACTCCACAAAAGTTTTTTTTTTTCTTCCGGCGGATTCGGGACTCGCCCTTTTCCTCGTAGTGGATGGTGTTCTTTAAATCCGTTTTCCTTTCTGTCCTGCGTTCTTGATGCGTGATTTGGTGTGTGGCGCCCGTGTCCCGTGCCTCGCATTTCCAGGTGAGAAAAAAAAGGCGGTCAAGTGCTCGGTTTGGTAAAGGTCCCAGCGCGCGCAAACACACACACACACACGCACACACACGCACACACACACAGGCCAACTTTCCCCCTTCCTTTTTAGTGGAAAGATTCAGTCTCATGAAGAACACTGCTTTCGGAGTCCGCACGAGGGTTTAACGGGGCGCGTCTATGCAAACCTACGTGCGTACTTTTGTACACAGGCGTCGATGGTAGCTGAACGTGTGTTAAACATTAGCCTTTAGCGTCCGTTTAGCGTAGCCACAGTTTGAGCCGTAGCGCGTCCACTCCGTTCAGGTAATATCTGAAGAGCCGCTTATCTCTGACAAAGCCCAAGTTCTCGTACAGCTTCAGCGCAGATTTGTTGGTTATTTCCGTCTCCAATACAACCTGCAAAGACAAAACGACAGTTCACTGGAGGTGGATGAGATGCAGCAAGAGAGTCCTGCTCAGGTTTGGCAAAGCAGTCGACAGAATATTTTCATCTCTCACTCACAACTTACATTAAACGAATGCTGTGGTTCAAGTATGGTAATATACTAATGTCCCTCAATGTGGAAATGTGTCTGGTCTCAGATACATCCTACCTCGGGCTGGGCAATTTACCGAAATCACAAGCTCTACTTTGGTCAATGTCAATAATCATTATACGACTTTATAATCATCAGGTTCTTTGGTAGAAACTAGAAACAGAACCTAGTTTGGGAGTTTGGATGAGGCACGGGGAGATTTTTTTGCGTTGAATGAAGGAAAGTATATGTTTTTGTTTGAGCTGAGGTTTACTGTATATAGAAGATGTAATTGTTCATGAATCAAGTGCTGCATGCATTTATTTTCTTGAAAAAAAATAAAAACAAAAGAAAAATCAATAAGACAAAATACATTTTTAATTTGTTGCCATATCATCCAGCCATATATCCACACAAAATAATAATAAAAACAGAGACGAAATTAAAACAATAATAAAATGCTCCTAAACATTCTTATGCACAAACTGTGTGGAGAATGGGTTCATTTATTTTTTAAATCTGTTGTATTCTCACTTTGGCAACCTGAACCTCCGGCCAAACAAACTCTGCGTTTAGCACATGGGTCGGATCGATTACAATTTTCTGAGCCTCTCTGGCCAGAGACTAATCGTAGACGGATGTTAAGGCGAAGACCGGATGGTTTTCTTTTTTCATTTTTCATTTTTTTATTTATTTCATTCATTTAAAAACAAATGCAACAACAGCATTTAACATGAATGAAAAGGAGCAGAAAGAAGTAAAAACTTATAATGTCTGCCCCCTATCAACACAAAATCATTTACAGTTCCAGTTCATTTAACTTTTAAGCTGTCTCATGCAGCCGTCTTTTTTTTTTTTTTTTTTTTTGGTCCAAGACATCAAAACACAAAAATACATAAATAAAGTTGATCTGCTACTCCGCAGTATCATATTTCTGTAACATTGATAATTTAACATACTTCTTAAACACGTAAATGGACTTAGAAGTTTTAATTTTACAATCAAGACTGTTCCACAGAGCGACACCATTGATTGATATACATCTTTCCTTTACAGCCGATTGAAACCTGGGTTTTGTAAAAAGCTCAGTACCTTTTAGATCATATCTACTTTTTCTCTTAGTGAATCTGTTTTGCAAATTGTTTGGTAAATCTTCTTTGATCACACAGACGGTCTGCAGCGCGGTGTTCACGACATTTGTCTCGTTTTAAACTGCACGGACACATTTCCAAACCAAACCCGAATGCCGGGACGTACCACGCCCTCTAAAGTGGCCTCATAGAGCACAAGCATGATTTTACTGCTGACCCCATATAGGCGCCATCTCCTTAAGAAATGCAAGCGCTGCTGTATCTGCGAGCACAAAGTGTCCACATGGACCAACCACGTGAGGCTGCTGTCAATAAGTATTTAGATAATGCTGCCTGTATCCATCAAGTTGTTGGGAGGAATTTATATTGCAAAAATCCAGTATCACGATATTCTATTTTATATCTTGCTATACGAGGGCCATAGTGTCCCGCCCAAGGTAAAAGTAGTGTTTGTCTCCTACATCTGCAGCTTAAGGTGACCTGGGTTGAGTTGTGATAGCAGTGCCTTCTCTAAATCAGTAAAGGGGCATCTGCGCACAACATTTGAGAGAAGACTCGGGCAACAGTGGCTCTTTTGTTTAGTTCATCCACAGATTCAAAGGTTCTTGTGTATCCACTATAAAAGTAAGTTAATATTAGACTCAAACATGAACTATTTAACTACAAGAAATGAAGGCATTTCAGAACTTGATTTGAGAGGTTATAAACATAAAAATGCAGAGAAATACAGGGATATGTTGTTTGCAGAGGCAGTGGTGCAATATGACAGAAATAGCTGCTAGGGGTTGCTGATGCACAGTAAATGTTTTAGCAACACCACACTTTGCTAGGGAAAAAAATAGCAGGGAGAAAATTGGAAAAATAACAGTTTTATACAGGTTTCAGAGATTAATCACCATGGAGCGCATACATTATTATATAGTATTTATTCTACCTATGATGTCTCTGCAAAATAAATGTCTTAATTGGATGTTTTGTCTTTTCTTGTATAAAACCTGCTAACTCTAATTAAGGGACCTGTTCTTACAGTGGTTTGGCAGTTCATACTTCAATGCATTTAGACATGTTTAAAAGAGCACTATCAAGTAAATCTTTGATTTTGAAACATCTAAATCACAATTGTAATACTTGATAGAAAAATCTCACTTCGATATTTGTTCAAATGTCAACACTTTCATCGAGGCCTGGTGATCACGTTAGTATCGCACATCACTTTAGTGGCCATTGAGTGCAAGGCTGAGAGCAAACCAAGGGAAGGACAGTGTTTGTTTCTTTAAATCAGTAAAAACACAAGGACTTACCTCGTCACAGTCACCCTCCACCATAGCATAGATTGCCTTTTTTACCAAATTAGTACCTGAAAAGAGAATTTGTCATAAGCAAGATATAATTTCTAGTTATTAAAAAAAAACAGAATACCAAATCAGTGATATTTACAAAATGTTTAAACCCATAGGGTGGGTTTCCTTTCTTACATTTGATGTCATCTAAATCTCTGATGGAGAGCAGGGGCCTAAACTAGAGGAGCAATTACTTTTGCCAAATAGAAATTCTTAAGGAGGCTTTGCAAGAAAAGAACACCCTGTGTCTGTCCGTTAGGGACACACTGTCTCCTCTCGTTTTCTTCTTGTTTCCTCCGTCTATAACTGGTTCCACACTGCGGAGATCGAGACTAGTGTAAAACGATCTGTGCATGTGTGAGGCGTAATAATGTTCTACAAAAGCATGTGGCGCTATCAGCTGAAGCGTGTGGTGATGACTTTTGCACACTACCACATATGCTGCACTCTTGCGTTTCACCCATGTCTTACTCAAGTCTAAACGCAACACTCCAACAGTCCAATCTTATCCGTGGATAAGTGGAGTATTGTCACAGAAAACATACAGGAATAGCTGTTTGCTTAAAAGTTATACCAGACAAAAGAAGAGTGATCATTTGAGAACGGAGCATGCTGCCAACCACAGTGCTACTTGGATTTGGATGGCGATGTTGAAATGAATATTCTACAGATACAATCAGCAAAAAATAGCCCCACCGAGGTCCTACGGTCTCCTCCTACGTCTGATGGTGCCGTTCTCACCAAAGAAACTGGTGCCTCTGCCTGCCCAAACCTGCCTAACAACTCTCTTTACGCCGCTTTTTGTTTCTAATAAAAAGACCCAGCGGTTTTAGAGATCTTCATTTGAACAGTAAAAGTAAAGTTCTCCCACAGTAGTCTGACCGCTCACGCCTCATAATATTAACCTATCTCTTCATAATGTTTTGTCTCGTGAATGCAGCCTCTTCAGACAGTGACCACATCACCTGCAAACTCACCAATGCTTTTCCTTCTGTGTTTGGAGTCCACCGCCAGCATCGCGATGTAGCCGCGGCGAAACATCTTCTTATGCATGTCCAGCTTACAAACAATGGCTCCGACACACTCCTGCTCCACCATGGCCTGACACGCACACAGACACACAAAAACACAGTGAGGAATGACATTGCAGGCAGTAGTGCTGACATTTTAATGTTCATATTTAGCAAATCGCAAAGGCTGTATGGTGAAAGTGTATAAGACAACTATTCATGTTTGTTTTATAAGTTATGACTTAGTTGATGGGATGATATTGAAGTCAACCATTAATAGTAGTTTCACACTAGTTAAATGGCAAGTTATGAAAACCTGAAACAGCTCAAACACTGTCACCCCCTCCATCTATCGACAATCTAAAGCTATAAACTGGACACAAATCTTAAAAACTAACAAAAGAAACTTGTGACTGTAGCTTTAAGAGAATCGCTATCTTTAGCCATATCATCCTCTACTCTTCGGCAGGTATTTACATTGGCCTTATCTGCACAAAGGTATGCAGTGCTTATTCAATCACAAGTCGAATGAACAGAAATAGGCGCTGTACAAACACCAGTGACTACATTTGACTTTGAGAGACATCCCAAAGACCTCTCCTCGTGATTATTATTTTTATTTTTTATTTATTTGATAGGGACAGAACAAGAAGCATCGTTACAAAATAACCGATGCCATGGTCATAGGCCTTATAGCTAACAGCTAATTCGTGATAGTTCTGTGCTGTCATGATCTCTGACCTCAATGTGTTGACACTTCCTCAATTGTCACGTGTTCCAGACAAACAGGAAGTGGAATATGTACAACCTTTTGAATTATGAAACATGGGGTTTCTGCAGCCAATTGACACATATTACACACATCTTAGTAGTAAACTAACATCCGCATGACTCATACTCTCAAGTGCAACCTTAACAACACAAATCCTTGCTTTATTCTGATACAACAGTGGTGCCCTTCAGGGATTACATTATGGTGGAATCTTCACAGTCACACCCTGCCTCCAGAAAGTGCAGAAAGAAGCACTGACAGATTTCAATAGCATGCGTTTCTAGCACAGGAGACCTGTCATACTCACCAAGAAGCAGAGCTGCGGCCAGTTGTGGATGAAGTACCTGTACGTGTAAATGGAATAAGGTTCAGATAAGTCCTTGGTGATGAGGCGCATGATCCACGGCATCTGCAGCTCGGACTCGTAGCGCACGTAGCGGATGCCGTGGTTCTCTGGTTCGGGGGGTCCCGGGGAGGACAGGTGCAGGCGGGACAGCTCTGCAGCGGGCGGCTCCTCTGCGGCGGATGGGTCGGTCTGGTCCGAGGGCTCGTTCTGCAGAGAGTCGGGGGACTCGGACTGGTCCTGGAGCTGACTCGGGGGCTCCTCAGTTCGCGTAAAAGCCGGTATCCCGTTCATGCTATTGTTAACCAGCGGAGATTGGCTGCCGTTTTTGGATAAAGCGCTGTGGCCTTCGTGTAGACACCGCTCAGTGCGGTTTCTACAGACAGAGAAGTCCTCTGCGCTGCCGCTGTCACAGTTGTCCGTGGTGGTTCGGAGATTGTCAGGCAGGTTTTCTGGGAGTTGGCTGTCACTGTCCTCTGTGGGACTGGACAAGCCGTTCAGCTGCTGCTCTCGGCTTTGCATTGGAAGGTGCAGTGCGGGGCTAGCTCGTGCTAGCATATTTGTCTGCTTTTTCTTCGCCACTTCTGTCACCGAGAGCGACCGGTTGCCTGTGCTGGCACAGTCCGTGAGATGACAGGCCGGGTCTCCGTCTGTCGTGCCCCGCTCAGAGCCGCCAGCCCCGGGGAAAGAAGCAGCTGGAGCCGGGGATGAAGGCACAGCGCTACTAGGCCCAGGCGGCACAGTGGCCATCCCCCCGCATTAAGGGCGAGATTCTCTCTCAAAACACGACAAACGTAGTGTCATCCACAATGCCAAAGGTTATACGAACAAAATCGAGGTAATTTTACCGAGTATTACAAAAATCCTGGATTTGTGGGGCCAATAACGTGTCCGCTGGCGTTAGTCGCTGCTTTCTCCTCGATTTCCCCGCTGCCGTAAAGCGGTGTCGCAACAATCACCATTGCAACTGCAAGCAGGTGCTTTTTACGACAGTGCGTAAAATGTGAAGCTGTCATCTGTCATTTGTTTATTATACTATCAAAATAAACGAGTGTGAATGTCATAAGGAAACCAAAGAGTGTGTTAGTGAATAATTATTCAACAATGGAGCATATTTTACAAGAAAAGTGTAAAAGTCACATTGTGTCCTGCTGCACATGCGGCTATTCAAAGCTCTACCACTAGATGGCGCCAATCTACACTTTAATTTGGTTATAATCCCCATGTCACCTTTATACCACGAGATGTCGCCCGTTGATAGCGATACTTTTATGGGCAAAGTAGCCTTTTATTCTCCCCATTGTGCATGTGCATGTACTTTAATGGGAAAAGACAGTTCCAAATAGGCTTATGGGCTAGATTCAGCATTATGGCAACAATCAAGAGACATGATGCATATTCATATTTCATATCATTTATAAATCCACTTCTGGTTTATTCATTCATGTCATATTGATTGAATAGTAAGAGAGATGTTGAACCTCGTGCCAGTTTATATTTCATGTGGATACAAATATATTTCCTACAAACCTGAACACTTACTAGCACAATATCAAACGATGGAGGGCTCTTCACAATGTTGCGGTTTCACATGAACTCAACCTATTGTTTGTAGTAACTTAAAAACAGGTTCACTATGATGGTTCTTCAAAGCTGAGCCTGCAGGGTTCGAACTCTGGAGGACTGAAATCAGACGTGCACAATCAGTCCCCCCTCTCCAAAATCTCCTTCAAGACCCTATCTACTTGAACAGGCTTCTCTTAATTACTTTCTCTGTCACTGTGCGAGCCACGGAGCAGTGCCTTGCCAAAAAAGACTTGGCTGCCGCTAACCCATATTCGAAACCCTGTGTCTTCTTTCTCAGCCTCCTGTCCTTACCTCTCCCTCTCTCTCCCCCTCTCTCTCTCTCTCTCTCTCTCTCGCTCACTCCTTTTTCCAAATTTCTCCAGGGCATCCGTTGCGTCATGTGACTGGTGCGCCTGTGATTACAGCTATTGGCACCAAGACACTTCTAAGAGCGGTATATGCCCCCAAAAAGCACAACAAAACAACAGCACTAAAGGAGGCCCGCAGAGGTGGAGACTCAAGTAAAAGTATTGTTGCTTCAAAGTATGTGGTGATTGTAAAAATTAGTTGCCTAACTATTAATTCTATCCTTTATTTCGTTAGGAACACATTATTTTTTACAATGTTGTCCCGGGAGTGCTCAAGTGAACTTAAAGGGACAAGTTCAAAACAAACCAGAGCATTTACATGAGTCTTTTATAGTCTGTGTTTGAAGGTGCGTCTTTTGGACAAAATTAGCAATGGTAAAGCGACAACACATGCGGTCTAAAGAGAACTTGGTTTTTTTATACATTATTCAAGTGTAAGGCAAGGCAAGTTTATTTATAGAGCACAATTCATACACAAGGCAATTCAAAGTGCTTCACAGTTGCATAAAATTACAAGAAAGCAGATAAAATCAATCCATACAAAAATCACATTGCACCAGCCCCTATGGCTCCTCCTGCAGGTGGTGGGTCCACAGAAGGACGGCCTAACCGGGTCTGTTGGTCTCTCATAAGGGGCTTCTGAACCGCTCTTTGTCTGACCCGTCACCTAGGACCTGTTTGCCATGGGAGACCCTACCAGGGGCATGAAGCCCCCAACAACAGAGCTCCAGGATCATTCGGGCGCTCAAACCCCTCCACCACGTTAAGGTGGCGGTTCCAGGAGGGGTCAGTTGTCATATGCACGGGTAAAAAAGAAAAGAAAGAGCTGTTTTCAGCCTGGATTTGAACATTGTCAGAGTTGAGGCCTGTCTCACATCTGTTCCAGATTTTAGCTTTAGCCTCAACGTGTTTAGTCCTGACTTTGGGAACCACCAGGAGCCCCCTCCCTGAAGTTCTCAGGGCCCGAGATGGTTCATACGGCTCTAACATGTCAGAGATGGACTTTGTGTAACTTATGACTGAAATAGAAATGAAAGAAAATATTCAAAAATGTGGCCATAAAGGTAGGATAAGTAATAAAATAAATTGTAAACTTACTTAATTCTACTTGTGTCGTGAATGGGGCTGGTGGTGGTCAAAAGGTTTGTTGACAGCCACACCACTGTCAGTCTACTCTATCCTGCCCAGGGCAGCACTGGCTGCACAAATAGCAAAAAACACTGAACAGTATTTAATTTTTTCTTCATCTATTTCAACAACAATAAAGCATTAGTCTTACCGTCTCTTCCAGATGCTCAATTCTTGTTGTACATTATTATTTTTTATTTAAATAAAACAGATAATACATACACAAATATAACAAACAATGAAGCAAGGGACAGTATTAAAATGATCCACGTTTAGTTGAGGGTATCCAATGTTTTCACTGCTTTGTATTTTTTCATTAACTGAAAATACTCTCAATGGTGAATTCACGAAGTCGTGGAGGTTCCTTTATTTGCACTTATGGATGTAATATGTACCCAACATACACAATGTACTTTACCTTATTGTCTATGTCAGTGGTTCTCAACTGGTATGGCACCCACCCACCATCAGCCTGGGGTGAAAATCCACACAACACAAATGAGACTTGAACTTGTAAAATATAACGTCTAATACTGTATTTTCCTCACAAAATATTGTTGAAAAAGTATTAGATAAGCCCGAAAAAAAACTGAAATTATGATAAAAAAACAGCCTTATAACAATCTTTTTAACATTCTGAGCATAAATATTAATAGAAACATTGAAAGGCTCGCGACCCACTGACAACGGTTCCACAACCCACTTTTCTGTCAGTGTAAACATCGATCTTCCATGAAAGTTTACATTATTTGCTTAGTCATTGGTAAGCTTGTAGTCACAGCTGCCCGAGGACCGAATGAAGGAAGTGTGGCTGCTAATCTGGGCCTACAACTGCTGCCAATCCTTCACACCGTGCACATTGCAACAACACAGTGACAATAACTATCGAGCAGTCAGAGGGAAGTGACTTGAGCACTTTTTGCCTCCTCCGGCCCGTAACGTTGGCTCTCTCCAAGCCTCCCCCCGTCAGCGCCTCTCGTTGCTGTTGCTCGCCGTCTGGACCGTAGAGCTGCATTTAATGAGTTTTCTGTGGGTTAATTAGGAGCTGAAGTTTGGGGGCCGGACCGGGACAAAGGCGGGCGAGGCAGGTGCTGCTGAGTGGCTGCCAGATTCCGCGGTTCAGATTAAGACGCCGCAAAACGAATGGAAAACATTTGACAGGGCCAGAAAAAATGCTACAATGATTTTTTTTTTTTTTACAGCAGAAATACACACAGTCAATGCTCCAGAGCAGAGGTGGGTAGAGTAGCCAAAACATTTACTTAAGCAAGAGTAATGTCACTTTGAAACATTTAGTTGAAGTAAAAAGCAGTGTTGACAAAAAAAAAGACGGTGTAATGGTGTAATCGTATTCACATTTCAGTAGTGACATGAGAAGAGAAACAAAACATGACATTATGAGAAAATCTGAATATTTGCAAAGAAAATGGCATACGAATATACGAGAAGAAATATTTCTGAGGAATTAAGTAAACCAAATACAAACTACGTCTTTTTTTTAGAGTAAAGTTGATGATATTCAAGTAGAAGCAGAGGTGGGTAGAGTAGTAGCCAAAATATTTACTCAAGTAAGAGTAATGCTAGTTTAAAATAAGCATTAGTACAAGTAAAAATTAGTGACCCAAATATTTACTCAAGTAGAAGTAAAAAAGTACTCAGAGAAAACGTTACTTGAGCATGTGAGTACAGAGTAACTGTGTGAGTGTAAAAGTTTGATTCATGTTTCAGTAGTGACATCAATTATGAGAAACAAAAAATGTTAATATTTTCAAAGAAAATCCCATAAAAAGAAATAAAAAGAAATCATTGTGAAGATATTAACTAACAAAACACATCTATTTTAGGTGTCAAAATGAAGATTTGTCACTCAAAGATTTACTCACAGTGGAAGGAAGGACTTTATTTGTATAGCACCTTTCACAGACACGGTCACAAAGCGCTTTATGTATCTTTTAATATTACTCAAGTAGAAGTAAAAAGTACTGTATGAAAGGAACTACTTGTAAAAGTACAGTTACTTCAACAAGTTACTTGAGTACATATACAGGTGCTCATCATATAATTAGAATATCATGAAAAAAATTCATTTATTTCTGTAATTCAACTTAAAATGTGAAACTAATATGATATGGACTCATTACATGCAAAGTGACATATGTATAGCCTTTGTTTGTTATAATTCTGATGATTATGGCTTACAGTCCATTTTCAAAATATTCAAATTTTATGAGATTTTTAATTTCGGGTTTTTACAAGCTGAGCCATAATCATCAAAATTATAACAAATAAAGGCTATACATATGTCACTTTGCATGTCATGAGTCTATCATATATTAGTTTCACAGTTTAAGTTGAATAACAGAAGTGAATGCACTTTTTCATGATATTCTAATTATATGACGAGCACCTTTATAGTTTTGACCCCAAACTGCTGTTAACAGGGGAGTAAAAGAGTCCAGGCCCCAGTGAGAATTGAACTCACGACCCCTGGTTTACAAGACCAGTGCTCTAACCACTGAGCTATGAGGCCTCACCTGAAGACAAATGTCCTGCTGTGATATTTATTCAGCCGGGACACACCTATGCAAACTACACTCTGCATGTAATGAGTCATAATATATTACAATTATATTACAATAGGCCAGGATGAATGTGAGTGTGTTTGAGAGTGCGCATGGGGGACGACGGATGGAAATTAGCCCAAGGCTACAATCCGGTGTGGCTTGTTCATTAACTTGCACTGTCCCTACCAAATAAACCAAATAAACCAATAGTTTCACAGTTAAAGTTGAATAACAGAAGTAAATGCACTTTTTCATGATATTCTAATTATATGACGAGCACCTGTACTTGAGTTAATGTAACTGAGTACTACCCACCTCTGAGTAGAAGTAAAAAGTACCAAATAATACAACAACTCTCAGAAGTACAGTTACTTCGAAAAGTTCCTCACGCACATGTAAGTGAATATAAGTACTACCCACCTCTGGTTATAGGCGATTGTGTTTGGAGCCATGTTCGAGACCCGAATATGGCACTGCCTTCCAACCGGACGGCAGGTAGGCTCTTAACTAGGACCAGACTGGACTGAACCAGGTCTGACCCGGATTTAAATCGCAGGGCTATGCTAAGATACAATGGTGAGAGTATAGGATTACACTTTAGCTGAAAAATGACAAAATACGGACTAAAACCATCTTCTAAACATTCCAAAGGTTGGTGATTTGAATCTCGGCTCTGATCTTCCCATGTAGTACGAGCTTTATACTGTATACGTGAGTGGTTACTGGTATTGAGTGTGACGTGAGTGAATAAATAATGAGTCCTATAGTGTAGGGCAGGGGTCGGCAACATCAGGCTCAGGAACAATGATAAAAATATGATAGCCAACAAGTCCTAAACACCATTTAAAATCTATCCTGTATTAACCACCAGGACCAACATTTAAACCATTTTACCTTCCTCCAAAAAATACCGATAACCTAAGCCGTTAATATTTCTGATGCCTCCGCTCAATAATAAGGTTTCCATTGCTTCTATAATGATATATTTCGGTTTTCAATCCAGTTCTTAGTTCATCTTCTTCCGTCCTTTGTCTAAAAGCACAGTGTTTGCCAACTTGCCTTTGTTTGTTCCACAGAAGAAGAGGTGCCTGTTCATGTTGGCTCCAGAACAATAGGTTTCTCATGTCACTGAGGAAGGTACACAGCTCCACTGCCTTTTTGATTGCGGAGTAAAAAAAAACATGCAGTCGGTCCAAAAAAACGCTCGCTTTCCTTCCAGTGAGGTTCAGTTCTGTCGTGGAAATGTCCTGATCTCACAAATGAAACGTGACCTGGTTGTACTTGAACCACTGTTGTTGGAGAGAAACTGTGCACAGAATTATTGACTGAAACCAACGCTGTATTTACTGATGATTGTACCAGTTTATTTATAAAGTAATTGGACCACAAAGAACAAAAAGACTCCATAAGGGTCAAAATATTGCTGTTTGAAACCAAGCTGGCACCACACAGATATTCCTCTATGGCACAGAACAGAGTGGTTTAAAGTCCTGGGTTTGATTCCCCTACGACGACTGACTGTAGCCTTTCTGTGTGGAGTTTGCATGTTCTCACCGTGTCTGCGTAGGTTTCCTCCGGGTTCTCTGGTTCCCCCTACCACGAAAAACATGTACAATAGGCCAGAATGACTGAGTGTGTGTGAGTGGTTGTTTGTGGTTGGGGGGGCCGATGGTGCAGATTGGCAGCCTCGCTTCGGTCAGTCTAACCCAGGGGCGGCAGTGACTATAGTAGTGCTTTCATAGACAATAATCCACAGTGCAACAGTGGTGCATCTGGTAGAGCGGGTTGTCTTGTGATTGGAAGGTTGGGGGTTCGAATCCCAGCTCCTGGGTGAACTGCCAGCAGTTCACCCCTGTGACATTGAGGATGGGTCAAATGCAGAGAACAAATTTCTCTACAGAGATTAATAAAGGATAACCAAACATGTAAATATGATGATCAATTCTGCCTAAAAAGGTGTGGAAAGAAGATAAATAACATAACTAAGCTTATCACCACTGAGTGTGGCATGAATAAATTATGAAACGTGGTAACACAGGCTTGTAATACACAATATACAGTAAGTGTAAGCCGTTATTATCATTTATCATCTATCATGTATCATTTGTCATCTATGTTGACAAGATACACAAAGTGCTGCACTGTAGTCATTATTCATGCACACCACACTCAGGTGATAAGCTATTGTACCCTGGAGGCAGCCAATCTACACCTTCAGCTCCTCCTCCTCCGAACACCACCAACCACTCTCACTACATTCATACAAGGAGTGAGTGAAGTGTCGGCAGTTTGCTCCTGCTGTAGCATCCAATAACCTCTTGGCTATTGGATGACCTCTTCTACTTGTCGCCTCGTATTGGAGTCCATTTTTCCCTAATCCCTGTTGTCTCTCTTTTTCCCCACTGTCATTTATTTATTATCAGAAGCCCCTTATGAGAGACCAACAGGCCCGGTTAGAACCATGAGGCCGTCCTTCTGTGGACCCACCACCTGCAGGAGGAGCCATAGGGGCTGGTGCAATGTGATTTGGTCACCTCCAACAGCTGCCCCCACGACCCGGCAACGGACAAGTGGAAGAAAATGGATGGATGGATGGATGGTAATTTATTTACTCATTTCAATTTAGGACCTGGTTCAAGATCAGGAGACGAGTCCCTGATGCTCCACTGCAGTCGCCCACTACTCCTGACAGGTTTAGCCACGGGACAGTCGATTGTACTTATCCTTTTTCTTGTGACATGACAGGTTATTCCCATCCCATTACATGTCATTGTATTGTTGACTGTGTGTTAACCAGGATATGACTAAATACACTGAAATAAATCAAATATGAGGCATTGATATATTTGTATTTATCTCGGGGACAATGAATATAAAGATTTCCGTGCTGATTTACTTGGTGTGATGCTGAAGCAAAGCCGTGAAATGACATGAAGCTAATAAATCTCAATCTTAAAATATTTCCCAGAATGAAACCTTATAAAAATCGATAGCCCTTTTTTTCCTGGTAGAGTAAGAGAGGGCATCATGGCGTATGGGTGGAGGGGTTCTTTAGACAGGCGCCAAAGCAGCAGGAGACACAGACAATCACCCAGCACCAGATCCACCACACAGGGCAGAGATGGAGGGATGGAGCGAGAGAGAGAGGGGGATGAGGGGGTGGAGGACGAGCACAAGGAGAAAAGGACCAAACACTGCAAAAAAGGGATGTAGCAAAACATCATGTCAAGTTCTTTTGCCAAGTACCGGGTAAAGTGATCATTTATTGCAGTGTTCAGCCGGTTCCATTTTACACTTTCCTAGTTTCACTATTTCCTTAAGTTAGGAGTTTTTCACAGTTTAGATGTGGTTTGCATGACATTTAGTTCTATTTTACATCCCTTTAGAACTGTTTATTGTGCTGATTTGATCACGGCTTGTTGGTATTTGAAAGAAGCACATGCCGTTCATGACCGAATCGAAAGGCTCTTCAAGGTGAACCATTTGAACTGGATCTTTTTCATTTTTAGATCATTTTTATTTATTCAACTTTACAACCATTTGTTTTGAACGAATTTGAGAAACAACAGAGAAGCAGGGTCAGGCAACACAAGGGACAGCATTTTGAAATGAATCGTGGCGCAAAATTTCACTCACATACCCATTTTTCATGGGGTAAAATTTATGTTTATGTTAAACCATGTCTAAACGACAACTTACATTTCATAATTTAGTAAACAGTAAGTTAAAATATCTATTATTATCAAATGCATAAAGACTAAAATTGCAGGCGGCTCAGAGTTCCACATGAAGAAGTCCAAATATCAAATACAGTGGTATACGTACCACAGTTTTTTTTTGCTGTATATTCCCTATGTCAGCAGTTCCTACAGTGGGGTCCGGAGTCCTCTGGGGGCCCCAGAGACACTACAAGGAGCCAAAACTTGTTCACAAAACATTTTTTTTAAATGATTTTGAAAGGAAACACAAATATAGCCTCTTTGCTAAAGTGTACTAGTACTTTGACCCTGTATTTAGCCTTTACAGTCATTGCTAGATGTTGGTTTTTATGTAATCTAGCTGTAAAATTAAATTATTACTATTGGGGTGAACCCTGAGACAATTTCGGATCGATAAGGGGGCCCCGGGACTTTGAGGAAGACTGCCCTATGTGGGGAGGTGAATATTGAAAGCTGGTGTGTGTGTGCAGGGCCGGATTTAAGTAAACTGGGCCCCGGGGCTAAAGTTTTTTCAGGGCCCCCCATATACTGTATGTCTGTCTGTCGAATTTCTCGCTCTCTCTACAATGAAAGGATAAATGAATGAATGTTTTATTTGAACATGCAGAAGTAACTTCTTAAACATAGTATATATTTAAGAAACAACAAATGTGTGAACAGTTTAACATAATGACCCCAATTTGAGGCCCGTGGCCTTCATGGAAGAACCTTTACTTTATTTATATTTCACAAATGTTTACATAAGACAATTAAAAGAGAATAACCTTTACTACTGCCAGACTGGTGGGGGGACACATTTAAAAGGGGGGTCCCCTCCCTGAGTTTTTTATTTTTATTTTAATGGTGCAATTTGGTGCATTCTCATGCATTTTAACAGACTAATAGGTACATATTTTTTCCCCAGTGTCAACTCAATGAAAATGGCTCAGACCTTGTTTAGACCAGGTTTAGTCTTGGGTACAAAGTCATCTGATAAAGCCTTACATGTGAGGGAGTCTGCAAAGAGAGAGGGAACTAGTTTGACAACCCGCGCTGAGCATGCATTTTTCTCCTTATGCCCATGGGCCCTTCAGCCTGCTGGGCCCCTGGGCTTAGCCCCTGTAAGCCCCTGCATAAATCCGGCCGTGTGTGTGTGTGTGTGTGTGTGTGTGTGTGTGTGTGTGTGTGTGTGTGTGTGTGTGTGTGTGTGTGTGTGTGTGTGTTAAAAGGTTTCTTCATCTGGACATTTTTAACATACATGTTGAGTCCCATCAGATGTTAGGTCGACACCACCCAATCTAACATCTGATGGGACTAAACCACTTTGTCCCTTGAAGAAGAGAATTGGATGATTCTCAAAACGTCGGCAACTATAAATGTCCAGATGAAGTTCAAGCCTTCTGTGTCGTTTTGTTGCTGCTTTATTTCATGTAGCGTATACTCTGCTCTCTTCTGTTTTCTTTAACTTGGATGTGATCCTGAGGAGCCCCTTGAAAACGAGATGATTCATCTCATGGGGCTTAGCCTGGAATCAAATATGTCCATAAATAGATAAATACACAAATTCCCATCATTGTTTTGGACAAAGAGGTGCCTGTCCGTGAGCATTTTGTTTTTTTGTTTGGTGTCACAAGAAAGAGTCATAAGTCTTTTGAACAGCTCTTTGAAATGAATGCGTTTCAAAGACTTGGCAACCTGTAAAAAAGCCATAACTATTTGAAAGGTCAGATATCTAATAGTGTTGTGAAAGGTTTGAGAAACCTCTGCTTTATTGTAAACCATATAGGGAAATGTGCTTAATTGCTGCCGAGTTTAGCCTGTCAGGAGCAGATCTTGAGATTTGGTGAGGAGTAATCTAGCAGCGGATCAGCTTATTGTACATGTTTAGGTTGCAAACTAAATAATCAATAAAAGTAATGACTAAATAATGAAGTCAAAAGCGCTCAAAGTTCTCTGCTCATTGTAGCTGCTCCTTTGTTCGAGCTGAACGTCAAAGAGACTTTACAGAGATGAGACGTGCTTTTTGAAAACAACCTGGAAAACACACACACACACACACACACACACACACACACACACACACACACAAAAAGAAGTGCAGATGAAGAGGAGGCGAGAGAAAAGCGACGGGAGGGGAAGACGTGGAAGAAGAAGGAGAAACGCGTCGTCCGGGAGAGATAGCGTAACGGTGTTTATCAGCGAGCCACATCGAGCCGCGTGAAGAGCGATCCAAGCGAACCATCTGCTGGGGACAGATAAGACCGAGAGAGAGCAGGAGCATAGAGCTGTCATCCAGAAAACAGGGGGAGAAAAGAGGGGAAGGAGAGAGAGGCACAAAGAGAAAAAAAGAGAGAGAGAGAGAAGAGGGGAAAGGGATTTGTGAGTATCGTTTGAAAAAGACTTAGCGTCAAATAGTTGTCCACTCCTGTCCGATGTCATAATAATCCTCTGGCTAACGAGCAGAACTATTAATCACGTTTTATATTTCCACACACATTTGGGACTAAACATATAACGGGCTCTTGTCTGGAAGAGACACCTGGCCCGGCAAAAAAAGACAAAAAGAAAGACAAAACAAATCCCAGAGTGGAAGTTTCTACTTGATTAAGATGATTAAGATGATTAGGCTAAACCCCACTTAAACAGACCCCCTTAAACCACTTACAGCAGGAGGACGGGCCCTGCTCTACTGAGACGAGACAATGGAGAGGAATTATATCAGGAATCTCCCTTTGTATTTTACAGACAGAATATTGAGTATTGTTGAGCGTATATGATGGACTTCACAATGGGGATTCTGTCATTTCCAAACAGAAGTGACAGTAAACAGAGAAACAAACTAATGTCGGATTTAGTTTTCACGTGACATCGCTTTATCAAGTAACGCAATACTTTCAATACTTGTGTTGGGAGGCATTTTTTTAATCTTGTGCCCCTTTGTTTTCCGGTAACAGCACTTTGTTATATTTTGTGTTAATGCACTTTTCAATCTTAGCAGTACTAAGTAACGTGTTTATCTTAATAAATCCTTCCCGTAGTCCCTCTGGGGGTAATACAAGTGTTAATGGGATGATTGGGGGGTCTTTCATCTCCCCCTGGTGTCTCTGGCCAGAAAACCATGCTTGCAACTTGACTGCCACCAGGGCGGAGCAAGCAATACACACGAATAGAATCACAGAGAAGAAGCTAACAGGCTAACGGGCAAAGCTAACTGCGGGCTAGCGCCACTTTAAACAGTATTTACAGCTAAGTTTGAGAGAGAAAAAATATTCCCATTGTATAACTGGATGTACAACACCCCTCTCTCCCTTCACCTTTTCTGTCAGCGTAGTATTTACTCTCCAAGACATTTAATAAGTTAAAAAATCGTAACATGCTACGACACCTGCAGTTGTGCTTATGGCCTCTAGGGGCAAGAGTTACTTAGTACTGCTTTAACACTTCAATAAATGTCAAATGGCTTTTGGTTTATAAACTTTGGACACATGACGGTTTTCCTTCTACACATTTTAAGGTAAAGATATTACTTCATCTTTATAATTACTTAAGTACGTGATACGTATCAGATTGTGACAAAAGTGTATCGTCCCAGCCCTACTGTTTACTGACATAGTTGTTTACAGAATCTTCATGAACCTTTACAGAATTACATTATAGGATCATTCATTATTCATTCATTTATTTGAATGGGACAATACATATTAATGAACAACTGCTGTAAATATGCCGGATTAAGCTCAAAGCTCATTTCCATCCGTATCGGACCGGAGACCACGTGGGAATACTATGTGTGGTGGTGGTGGTCGGAGGGACCAACGGCGCACATTGTCAGCCACACTTCCCTCAGCCCCATTAGGGCAGCTGCTGCTACTGCGAGCGCACCACCACAGAGCATGGAGTGGATGTGACTTTGAGCGTTTGGAAAAGCGCCATAGGCTATAGCAGTGTTTACCAATCAGGGGTACTTGAGCACTTAGCAGGGGTACTTGCAATTTGATCAGATTAATAAAAAGGGAAACAGAGTACTGTTTTCAGTATAGCATTCAAAGGAAAGTTAATTTTTAACTATATCAAGGGAGGGGAGTTGCACGTCTTCAAATCTTCAAATCTTGAGCTAAGTGCTAAATCTAAAAAAAAAAGGTTTGAATTTGAAACCATTATAGCCTCATTTTGAACACTTCACACGTCGAAATACTGCTAAAACTGAGTTAAGTTGGTACTTGGAGAAAGACTTGGAGGTACACAAGACAAAACAGGTCGGGTGACATTATAAGCCCCTCTTCTGCAGAAGCTTTGCGTCTGCCAGCTGGTTGCGCTCACTTTTTAGGTTAAAAATGTAGGCCCACAAAACGTGTTGTTTATTTAATTTGAGATTTAGAGCTGTCATTCTTGGAACAGAAGGAGATTTCTTTTTCATGTTTGTAGCAGTATAACCCAGAGGAAACCAGCAAGGAGAGAACACTAAAAAATGCAGCACCACCATTTCCTTTTTTTTTTTTTTGAATTGTCAGACCATGATTTAAAATACCTGCTTCCCTTCCAGTGAAACCTGCTAACTATCATTGAGTTGCACGCGGGGCCGGTGTTACAGTGTTGGGTTCTGCAGATCTGAGAGAAGGACATTAGCACAGACATTAAATCTGTAGTAATCCTGAACCCAGTCATTTAAACTCATTTCATTCTCCGTTTTGCAGTGCAGCTCCCAGTCTGCGCTCGGGGTCCCGGTGTCTTTGTCGTCCTGCCGTTTTCAGAGTTTTGGGGGGACAGAGCCGGAGTTTAATCCTCATTGTCCCGGGACGGTGGAGGGAGCGGGGGCTGAAAGATGATCCAACTGGCCCCAGATAATCCCCTGCGCACCCCCGACTCTCAGCCTGCCTGTCCCCCCTCCTCCAATACATGACTTCACCATATATACACTTAATATGCGTCCGTGCACAAAACTAAACACAACTAAACACAGAGGACAGAGTGAACACAGGCACAGGTTTTATTTACAAAAACATCTAACACACAAAAACGTTCTTACGGTCCACAAAGTCAACTGACAGCAACTATATGTCCTGCTGTATCACAACGGAAACTATATATCGCAAAACGTTTGATACTCACCTCAGTTATAGAAAAAATATACTAAACCTATTTATTAATGATTAGTAGAGTGATAAAAAGTGATCAAAATACAGCTAAATACTAGCTCAAATAGTCTAAAAATCAAGCCTTTGCCCCAAAAGCATCATTAAAATAAACTTTTATTTTAACAAGAATATTTAAAGACTACTCAGTTTCACCTTTTTGTAATTCTGAAATTATAGGGGTTCCTTATACCCCTGTTTGGGAAACACTAAACAGAAGAGCCAGACTTTTAAAATGCTTCTGCTATTTGTGCTTTTCAAAATGTTTCGATCAACATCAGAATGATTTATATTTAGGGCTGTCAAAATTAAATCTTTAACTCACGATTAATCAAAAGAAGAAATAATCCTGATTAATTAAGTGAATCGCGATTAATCTCATCATATGTTTTGACCAAACACACTCCTATATCTGAGCTTGACACATGACCTGAAAGACAAAGCACTGTAATATTAACTACAGTACATATTGCAAGCCAGGGGTCTCCAACCTTTACACATGATAAGATAAGATAAGATGAGGTACTTTTATGAAACAAAAGCGACAGAGAGCTTCTAATGCATCAAAGAGGGCTTGTGTAATTATGCTATATCAATGAAAATTACTTTGATTTTATCCTTATACTACTTTATATAGGCTACCAAAAAGTTTGCATATTCGGTTCAAAATGTTCAGCTCCCACAGAAAATGTCTCTAAAATGTGACTTATCAGGCGTGTGTAGAAACGTTAAAGCCTTGGGCGAGCGACCAAGAAATGGCTGCAGACATCGCTGTTATAAGCTGTTGGGCTTTTCCCATAGAATTATGAAACTGTTAAATATTAATGAAATGTAGCAAATGCTTTAAATGTGAGTGTTTTATGTCGGCCAAGTATTCATAATTGACATAGATATAATATAAAATTAACCGCAATTAATGAATTTCACAACTGCGATTAATCGTGATGAAAAGAATTAATCAATTGACAGCACAATTTATTTTCAATTTATAGCTACATTTTGGAAACTCAACTTGTGCTTTCTTATTAGATTAATTTGGGGTAATATATCGCAGTTGTTATAATGAAACAAATCATAAATTGTGTTGTATTGTATCGTATCGGGCCCTAAGTATCGTAATACGTATTGGATCGTGACAAAAGTGCATCGTCCCAGCCCTAATCCCCCTGCCGCCACTGGAGGGCGCTCCGAATAACATATTTTATTTATTTATCGGTTTATTTGGTCGGGACAGTGCATGTTAATGAACATACATGGGTCTACAAGCCACACCGGAGTGATCCTAAATCATCAGGAGTCTTTCAAAGAAACATTATTCTACGTAATGTAACATTTCAAAGCCCAAATGCGAGTTTATAATCCACAAATATAGTACATGGTATGTACTTTTACTCATAATTTAGATATCCGTTTTGGCAGTGCATTGGGTTTGAGAAGTGGAAGGAGGGGGGTCCTTATATAAAATTAATCCGTTCACACTTTTCCTCGGTGCCGAGAGAGATACGAGTCGTGTCTAATGGGAGGCTGCCGTCATCTCAGGGCGGCGCGATAAAGGCACAGTTTAAACTAATGGAGCCGGTCATTAGTGGCTCTTTGAAGCGATACAGGCTTTTGGTAATCGTCACGGAGGATGTGGCAATTTAAATGGGTCAAATTAAACTACACCTCCTTGATTTTTACAATTTGCTTCGAGGTCATTTCTTAGAAGTGGGTTGCGATAACTGACAATATCCCCCGTTATGTAACGAATCCTGCTTTTAAGAGTTTGAGATGAAGGATTCTCAGACCGTGGCTTTGAAAATATAAAAATCGGTATTTGAGGATGTTCTCTGTAGTGGTGCCATGTCCTACTCATCAGATAAAAGCTTCTTTGTGTCAGCGCTGAGGACTTTGTTCTGTCTAATGGCCCTAATGTCAATTGGTGTGCCTCAAGGGTCCGTCCATGGGCCACTTCTTTTCTGTTGTTTCTGCTTCCTTTAGGTGCTATTTTGGGAGCTTTAGTTGAGCTATGTAAATGCTGGAAGTGATGTTTCTGGAAACCTGGGGGTCCCTGGCGCAGTTTGTCAAACTTGTCTCAAACCTGGGAGAGAAAATGGATTTAATATGCAAACTTGACAAACAAATAAGTGCTGTATTAAAGCCAATTAATGATTAGCCAAGATAAAGTCCTCACTCTCAGGTCAACATTTTGAAATATTGTCATGCTTTTATTACAGAGACAAGTTACTATTCCATACGCGGTTTAGTCATTTAGTCTGGCTTTGGAATGAACACATCGGATTCGACTCTAAAGAACCATAAATTGCGTCACTCGCGACAGAATATTTTTTTGTTTGCGGACGTAGATTTGAACTGATAGGTGTGAATTGCCATGGTCCCTCTCCTTTGTGAGCCGCAGAGGACAGACGATGATTGGGGTTGACACTGTGTCCAGGAGGCTTTTATTTGCTCTTTTTCAGTAGAGAGAATGAGAGTCTTTTTTGTGAAACAGACCCCTCCTTTGCTCAAACTCCCCCTATTCCCCCTCTGTGCTCTCGTTGGCTGGAGCAGGACTGTTCACTTTTCTCTCTAGTCCCATATTGGCTATAATTCTGCAGATTATTCAACACAATTCATTTGATTAATATGGAAGATACGGTATGATTAAAATAGTAACATGAACACTACTCCTTTGGCCATATTTATGAGAAATATATCCATGTATATTATGAGTCCAAGCAATTGAACATAGCTGGATGTTCTTGATTCAAAGCCAATATTATTACTACAAAACATGTGGCTTTGTCAAGTGTGGTTTGTTGACTGTGTCCCATAAGATGTAATAAGAAATGTGGCTGTGTATGTGTGGACTTATAATGAATCTACCTAAAAGTTTTAACTCTGTATCGTTTGAAGCCAATGTATAATTCATTTGCAAAAACAGATATGCAAGTTTGTAAAGATTGTAGGTTTTTCCATTGTATTACTTTACGCTACTCAAAGTATCAGTGAAATTTAAGTTTATTATCACTCTGAAATAGAACTGACCATTGAAGAAAAAAATGTAGGCATATGTTAATTTCTCATTTTTATTCAACTGATGGTTAAAACAAGAAAATAGTGTCTATTTCTAATCTGGTCTGTGATACAAATCTATCCATCAAAGCTGGTAAAACAAACAAGCATCAACTTCGAGATTACCACCACCAACAATCGCGCCGCAGCTAATAAAACACGGCAACAATCTTGATCCGTAAAAACCTTTTGCCTCGATAAAAGAAAAAATGTCCATCTCCAAAAAGAAATCCCCTAAATCTCATTGTTGGGCAAATCCTGTTTTAAAGGCAAAGTGTTACTCTGCGTTTTGAGACTTGGGCTAAGCCAGCAGCTCCTCTCTGCCACTTTGCCGCGTCTTTTTGATCGCGCAAATCCGCGTTGTCAATGGCGATCTTTTCTCACGCGCCCCCCCCCTCCCAACCCCCCCTCGGCCGCGCAGTGTTTACCCGTCACCGAACAATGGCTGGTTACTGGCAATTAAACAGCATTTTCCGAAGGATCTGTGCCACTGGCTGCTCCTATAATGGCATTACTGTTGGGGGATGATTCAAGGTTTCAATAGTCAACAGGATTTTGGGACTCACCAGGAAGGGGGAAAAAAAAGTGCATCGTCGAATTAAACGTATTACATAGATTTAGCCCGAAAGCTTATGATTCAAGGTTTGCAGATTAGGAGGCTTCTAAAGATGGAGGGGGAAAGGAACGACAGGCCCAAAGGAAGTGGCTAGTGTCCCCAAAGCATAAAATCACTCGCGTTGACAATGAAATGGAATGACAAACTCAGCTTATATCCCACCATGGCATTCAATTGAGGCTTCTTTTGGCGACCTGAGTGTGATATTGTAAAAAAAAAAAGAATGTGCAATCAAGAAGGGAGCCTCCACTTCTAATACGAATGAAAAACATGTAATCATGATGTTGCACAGCCTCCTGGACTAGTGAGGGCTCGTTTGAAAGCTTGACATTTCTCGTTTCAGACATAAAAGTCTCTATCGCTTTTTGTTCCAAAGTTGTGTCCGAAATTCGGTGATGTTATAGATCAGGGTTCTCCAACAGGTGGCCCTTGAGATGATTTAATCTGGCCCCTGACTTGTGGAGCACAAATTGAAAAGAGTATGTCATTAAAAGAGTAAGTCTCTAGCCCATTCCTGAGTTGAGTTATGAATTTTTAAAGAAATAACCAGACCAGATTAAAGCGGTACTAAGTAACGTGTTTACCTTAATAAATCCTTTCCGTAGTCCCTCTGGGGGTAATACAAGTGTTAATGGGATGATTGGGGGGGTCTTTCATCTCCCCCTGGTGTCTCTGGCCAGAAAACCATGCTTGCAACTTGACTGCCACCGGGTTGGAGCAACCAATACACACTAATAGAATCACGGAGAAGAAGCTAACAGGCTAACGGGCAAAGCTAACTGCGGGATAGCGCCACTTTAAACAGTATTTACAGCCAAGTTTGAGTGAAAAAATAATATTCCCATTGTGGATGTACAACACCCCTCTCTCCATTCACTTTTTCTGTCAGCGTAGTATTTACTCTCCAAGATATTTAATAAATGCTAACTTGCTAAGACACCTGCAGTTGCGCTTATGGCCTCTAGGGGCAAGAGTTACTTAGTACTGCTTTAAATAAAGAAGGAAAGAATTCCACAGGTGTTCAGCAGAGGGCACTGACATAATAAGAGATCAGGATATAAACAACACATTATAGCCACGTGGTAAATGGACAGTATACCCCAGGGTGGCTGTGGCTACAATAGTAGTTTACCACCACCGAGTGTGGAGTGAATGAATAACAGTGTAGAAAACTGTCACACAGGCTTGTAAAGTGCAATACAAGTGTAAGCCATTTTTATGAGGCTGCAGTCCTGTCAGGCTCATTATTATTAATTTATTAAAAAAGTTTCCTCAATAGTATATTCCCAATCGTAACATATTTTACTGGAGCTTTTGACTATGGACTCCGGCAATACACTCTCTACATATTTTTGATTACTTGGAGACCCCGTTATAGATAGTGGGGCAATGGGCATAGACGTCATTCGGTTAAAAAGTTACAGCACAATTCGGTGCCTCGTCTGGCAGATGGCACCTTAGGTCACCTATTTTTGTCGACTAATAAAGAAAGAAAAAAAAAGAAAGAAAAGCGACTAAAAGTATCAAAACAAGAAACTCATATAATTTAAATTTACTGCCAAGGAACAGGTGCTCTGTTCAGCTCCATGAAACACTGAATGTGGTAAATATGTTACAATTTGTCAACAAAATTTTCATAAAATGTTTGTCGGCTAAAGCTACAAAACATTAATTTTTTGTCAAAACTAAATCTAAATCAGATAATGTCAAAATGAACACAGCAGTGATAGATTGTGGGCATTGAAAATGTGGTGGACAGCTTTTGGTTCCTTCTATGCAAACAGTTCAGGAAATACATACTGGAGCGCTTCAGCACTAGAAGAAGAAACAACCACAGTGAACAGGATTGCTCAAAACTGCACGAATTAAGCAAAAATATATGACTCTAGGTCTGTTTTTGGCGAGGAAACAATGGTTAAATGCTCGGAAAAAGTCGAAGTTTTGTGTCTGCACTGTAAGCATAGGATCACAATAAATGTAGTTTTCTATTCTTAAATGCATTAAATTTTGCACCACTAGGGGGCGTACAATCTGGGAAAGTTCACATAACAATATTTTGATATTTCAGTATCACCACATTGCCAATATTGTTCCACAGCACAAACCTATACGAGTCATTCTGCACATTGCGGCCTTTGCCTTTATATCGGGCCGCGCAGCTCCTAAAACAAGGCAGTGCAGCCAAGTCCATTATCTCACAATGAGCGGCTAATTACTGGGCACACAACGCGCCACGAATCACACGGCGGCAGACTGCGCGCACGCCCGTCCCTCTCTCACCAAAATCTTAATTACTCTTTTATTCTCCGTGATTTTTAGACCAACTTTGCCCTCCATTTTGCCGGAGACATTTCGCACATAAAAACAGATGGTAATTGCTTGCTGTGGAAATATCGGCGCGTTATGATTAGGAAGGGAGCGGGCCTTTTGGCTGGTCTCGGTTTAGGCGAGGGGGTTGAGCCGACGTGACGGGGAAAATAAATGAATTTGCGTGTGTGATTTGAGAGGGTGAAATACTGTACATTTTACAGCTCAGCCATTTCGAGAAGACCGTAGCCACATCACCGCCTCTTCAGTCCAACCAGGAAGAAGATTGTGGAGAATCGATCGATATAGTAAAACAGTGGTTCCCAACCTTTCTTGTCTTGTGGACCCCTTGGAGCTTTTAGCGGTACTCTGTGTCCCCCCTCCCTCAAAAGTTGTTGCAGTTTATTGAGATAACAGTAAAAGGACTGTTAGTAAGTAAAAAGAATGTTGTGTTCAAAATAAACCTAAAATACTCCCAAACTATACATTTGACTGTAAATATATGGCTTTTACTTTCAAAATAAGGTTCAGTTGCACTTTATTTTTAAATCTGAAATAGGTCCAAGTACCCCCTAAGTCCTCGAGTACCTCAAGGGGTCCCCATACCCCTGGCTGGGAATCACTGAATTAAGTAAAGTTTATTTATAGCACCTTTCACATCATCAGACTCAAGTAAAGATCGCGAAGAAGGCGGATGATCATTCCAGAGCATCAGTGCGATCACCTGGAAGGAGCGATCTCTTCTGGTCCTGAAATGAGTATGGGACTATAAAAAGGTTCTGATCCAAAACCCTCAGCCTCTAAGAGTCGGTATAGGGAGGGACATATCAAGTCTCTGATATAAGAGGGAGCCTGACCATGTAAGGCTCTGAAAGTCAGCACCAGGATTTTGGTGGAAACGAAAAGTGACTTGAAGCCAATGAAGGGCTTTTAGAATTGGAATAATATGAGCCCTTCTTTTTGTCGCTTTAGAGTTTTGTACCTGCTGAAAATGAAACTGCTCTTTTTTGTTTAGACAAGAAAACTGTTACAGTCGTCTAAACGAGAAGAAACAAAGGTGTGGATAATCATTTCAAGATTATCTTTGGCCTCGATTGTTCTAAGTTTAGAGATTTCCCTCAGCTGATAAAAACAGTTCCTTGTCAGCAGTTTTGAGTGATGCTCTAATGACGTTGCTTTGTCAAAGATAACGCCAAGATTTCTAAGGCTTGCTTTGGGGGGATGAGCACAGGTCGCGCAAATACTGTACTGGTGAGACCATGTGGTGAGACAGTGTAACTCTGGAAAAGTATTTGTAACCAAGGAGAAATTGTACTTTTACTTTTTTTAAGTGAAGTTCACCAAATCCTTCACTTTACTAGTTGTTTATTTCACGTTTAGAGGCAAATTCTAGCCATATTTCGTTTGTTATTACTATGTCAGAAGTGTTGCTCATTTATGCCTGTACTGTCACTTTTTATAGACATTTATATGGTTAGTCTGGTGTTATAGTCTGGTGTTATCTGGAGTGATTTACCTCAGGTGCACTGTGGAGTGGGTCAGACTGTTTTTAATGCAGGCTAACTGATACCATAGAAATGCTTTAGCCTTGCCCTAGCCTAGCGCCACTAGACTCTTCAAATATAAGAACAGCATGAATTTAAGAAAAAATTATCGCCAGACATCAACAACACTCTGGATAACTAGGAAATGAGGCCAAATGTCAAAAATCCTGAAATATCCCTTTAACGCTGGAAATCAACATTGGATGGAAATAAATCTTGTGACATCGTCAAAGTGTACGCAAACAGCTAGCGGATGATCTGAAGGTCTTTGAGTGGCATTTGAGACCTACAAATCCACAGAGTTCTGAAACACTCAAGAGGCACCAAGAGCCCCACACACCTGCAGCACATTGGAGGCGTCACAAGAGGCGCTACAGGAAACAAAGAAGGGCCACACGAGGAGGTATCCGGGCAAGACTCACAGCTAAGCCACGCAATCTTATCCCTACTATTGTTGTGGCTAATGGACGTTCACTGGAGAATAAACTGGATTATATCCGTCCCAGAAGATGGTGAAAGACTGTTGTGCTTTTATATTCACTGGGTCCTGGCTCAACTGTAAGGCGGAGTTTCCCAGGTGAGCCTCAGGTGAATAACAGCGTCAGAGCCAGAGGAGAAGGAGGAGGACAAAGATGAAGCAGGAGGAAGAGGAAGCAGGAGGATCAGACCAGTGCAGGAAACAAGGACAAACCCAGGAGGTGGTGAACCGTTTCAGCAATATTCAACAACATAAACAGTGTGTGACCTTTTTTAAATTTGGTGGTGAATTTTTTGGGTCCTTTTTTTGTGAGGACTATCAAACTTTGCTCCAGAGTAATTCCCATTCTCTGTATGTCCTTTACTTGTCTAAGAACTATAAAGCTAAATGAATGAACTAGGCTGAACAGAGAGGCCGCCTCCGGTAAGTTCCTTGTTATTTGGCCTTTGCCTCGTTGCAGACCCGAATCTATAAGAAAACGGAAATTGAAATAACTCTTTCACAAACTCGGCCCGTCCCCTCCTGCACTTTGTCCCGCGAGCGGAGCGGAGCGGCGTCTGGCTTTTGGAGAGCGCTTTGGGCCATCGACGGGGGAGTCCAAGAAAAAACCCGAGGGGTCCGAGGCAGGTCGGCTGTTCAAAGGCTGGCTTTTTGCATTGTTGGTCAGTTGGGGATTAAGGTCCTGTGTGCAGCAAGAATAGCCCCTCTAATTAAAAAGGATAAGGAGTCTGGAGAGGAGCGAGAGGCACGGGAGGAAGCACACAGCGAGGGGAGCGGGAGAGAGAGGGCAAATTTACCCCCGAAAAAAAAGAAAGGGAAAGAAAACTGTTTTCAGTGTCAGCGCTGCAGCCGGCCAGTGGATTCAGGACGGATTAACTTCACACTCCGCCTCTGCATCTCGATTCTTTTCACTTCTCTCTCTGTCACTCTTTCCTCTACGTGCCGTTTTTGTTGAGGCAAATGAGAATGTGCTCCACTTAATTTATAGTCCAAGAGTCCGACTGAAACATTTGGAAAGTTGACCCAGAAGAAACTCATCTCAGTAATGCCGAGGTTTTGATTATAAGACATACAAGGTTTTATCAACAATTATTATTATCTGTAAACCTTTTTGTTCTCCTTTGGCTTTAATTGAGGGACTTTTTTTTTACATAGAGGAGAGAAGACCTAAATATCAACGGCAGAACTGTAACGAGAATCACTTGACTTTAGAATATGCTATAGGATAGATAGTGTAAGCTTTAGCGCATTCTTCTCCTTTTTCTCCTTCCCCTTTTCCTTCTTCTTCTTTTCCTTCTTCTTCTTCTTCTACTTCTTCCACTTTTTCTACTTCTACTTCTACTTCTTCTACTTCTTCTTCTACTTCTTCTTATTGTTGTTTGCCTTCTTCTCCTTCTTCAGCCCCTTCTTCTACTTCTTCTACTTCTACTTCTACTTCTACTTCTACTTCTACTTCTTCTACTTCTACTTATTGTTCTTCTCCTTCTTCTTATTGTTCTTCTCCTTCTTCTTCAGCCCCTTCTTCTTCTTGTTCTTCTTCTTGTTCTTCTTCTCCTTCTTATTGTTCTTCTGCTTCTCCTTTTTCTCCTGCTTCTTCTTCTCCTTGTTCTTATTGTTCTTCTGCTTCTCCTTTTTCTCCTGCTTCTTCTTCTCCTTGTTCTTATTGTTCTTCTTCTCCTTCTTCTTATTGTTCTTCTTCTCCTTTCCCTTTTTCTCCTGCCTCTTTTCCTTCTCCTGCTTCTTCTTCTCCTTCTTCTTATTGTTGTTTGCCTTCTTCTCCTTCTTCTTCTTCAGCCTCTTCTTCTTCTTCTTCAGCTTCTTCTTCAGCTTCTTCTTCTCCTCCTCCGTCTCTGTCTTCTCCTTTACTCGCCAATTCAGATCGAGGGCAAATGCACAGTACTCACTATTGTTTATATATTACTATTCACAGTGTGGTCAAAAGTACAGGACACATTAATTTGCTGATTACCACTATAATGATTGCGATTTTTGACACAATTGCGATAAATCCTTTACAGCCCTATTATCAATTACAATCCACACTCTGGGGCCAATGGCTTTTTTTTTAGACCCAGCTGAATGTTGGCTTATCCCAAACAGACACAGTGCACGGCTTAGTGGCTCAGTGTTTGCCATGATCAGAATGAGAATGGAGGAGTTCTGTGCCGGCCGACGGTAGGTGGGCTGTTTGCCGAGGAGATGCCAGGTTGTGTTTTTGTTTGGCTCTCCCTCGCCCCTCCCCTGTCCCGATGGGGGGTCCCCGCGGAGGGGTCCGTGAGCTCCCGGGGCCGTCCCTTCTGACCGATGCCCAGGTAGAGGCTCTCGGTCTGGGGGGGGGGTAACAGTGGCCGCGGGCTGTGGGAGGCTAACGAGGAACCAGCAGGGACAAGATTTTCTGCCCTCCCCGGGGGAAGTACAAGTCTCTCTTAGTGAAAGACGAGGCAAAAATATTCAAAACAAGTGAAGCTCAAGATCCAGGGGCCAATATGGACGCCGTGTTTGAAAGAAATGTGTAAACAGTGAGAGTTAAGCTACAATCTGGCGTGGCGTGCTTACATGCATCCAGCCCATGTGTGTCCATTAACATGCAACTGTCCCGACAAAGTAAATACATTTAGTCCAGATCTTTTTGCTATATGGAACAAGCATGTTTTTTCTTACCTTTGACAGTGTTTTTGTCTTATTTAAAGGCACACTGCGTAAGATTTTGGACTACACTGTTCCCATCAACACAAAACGTGCTCCCAATGATCAGCTCGACACAGTGGGTAATCAAAAAATGGATTTGAATGAGAACCAACCTATTTAAATCTCAAATTCTACTGACTTTAGCAACATCACCATGAAGACGAGCTGGAGACGTAATCACTCCCGGTAAACAATGATGAAAATATCTGTCATAAAATAAATGCTTGTATTTTAGTATTATTTATTGGGTCAAATTTTACACAGTGTAGCTTTAAGTGCACAAGTTAATTTCTCTTATTTTAGGCGAAGTAATGCTTGTTCCATTGGCTATCTTATTCCAAAACAGTCAAAGCCTAAATCAGCATACATTATCTTCACTTTTCAAGCAATTACTCTAAGATAAGATGACATATTTCCAGTGCAGAGAAGAACTTTGTGACAGGTTTCGTCTCATGCGGACAGGCCAAGTAAAGTCAAAGATGTTGTCTGTGTGGAAAGTCTCCATCTTAGTGGACCCCTCGAAAACAAGATGGCGCATCTCAAGGGGCATTCCATTATTACACTTAAAGAGGGGGTATTATGCTTTTTTCAATCACATAGCACCAGTCTATAGCATACTACAATGATGACGTAACCTTCTGTTGGTCTGTATATGCAGTAAATTAAAATAACTGCCTTGAATAAAATTGCTCTCTCAAAATGGCTGTACTGAACGTCTTGAAATAGGCCTCTGTCTCTTTAAGAAGCTTTCCGACACGCCCCCTTCAGCACACTGCTGTGGCATCTAAACAACACTACTGTGCGGGGAGGGGGCTCTGCTGAGCTGAGGAGCAGTGGTTGGTGGCTTGGCTGGTGACAAAAGGTCCAGAGGCGTCTCCAGGAGGTGGGGGCGTTCCTAGGAGGACTGAGGCATAGCTACACCTAAAATGGCTGCCGTCTAAGTTTTTACTGATTACTCAAAAATATGTGAATGAGCCAAGGCAACACTCCAGGCATGTGTTTAATGAGGGAATGACATAATAACATGATATAAAGCTTGAAAAAGTCAATTTTACATAATACCCCCTCTTTAACAAAAAATCTCTTTTGGCTCTGAAGTTACAGTTAAGTTTATGTAACACACTCTTTTTTTTTAGGTTGGATCCAAACCTAGAGGACCAAGGAGGGTGAAATAGTGTGACAGAAAACATGCAGACGGCAAACAGTCACTTACAACATGTTAAAAACTTTGCACAGTATGTAATTATTTCATTAAATGTAGATGTTTTCATGACATTCATTTTGACACGTAACAGATGTTAAAATATCCCCACAATCTGAAATCATTTGCTTGGAAAACAATCGGTTTAACCTATAAAATGTAAAACATGAAGAACAAATAGTTATTGTACAGTACACACCTAAAGCCTATTAAGAATTCAGTATTGTATTGTCCCCGAGGTTGATTTTACTGGAGTGGGCCTCAGTGACACCTGCTATCACAAACACTCGTGGACTATGGACCGCGCTGCAGCTTTGTCCCGACAGACCAAACCAAGCCTGGTGCTTTAAAAGTCATTACTCTGCAGCGAAGCTTATCAATAAATCCATCACTGAACACGCTCTGTGCAGATGGTGACAGAAATCATAACCATCAATATTCAATACTTACATAAGAGGTTTAGCCCAGCGTGGAACAGATGTGCAGTTTGTGAGGGATTGATTTGAAGAAGAAGCTAAAGGCAGATAAGATATTGCTCAAACTCGGATTGCTGTAAAAAGATTGTGCACATACAGTATCAAGCTTTGACTGCCCGTGTAACTAATTTGGACGCCATTGGCGACAGGGCTGGGGTTTTTGCAGTGAGAGAGAGAGAGAGCATCCTTTTATGTTTATAACAAACTGGTTTTAGCCAAAAGGATGTATGGACCCCATTCTGCTTTCTGACCGGAGAATCATGATCTAAAACGTCTCCAACCAGTAGCTCTCCAGCCCTTTCTAGGAAGCTCGCCAAACACTGTCTTGCATTTTCTTTTTGTTCTGAACATGCTAAACACAATCATTAAAAGATTTGGGTCAATATAGTGAAGTATGAGGACAAAACTTAAGTCATTTTCTTTGAAATATCATCTCTGACTGTTTGTGTGTGTGTGTAAAAGTAAAGCTTGCCAGGCGTTTTTGTGATTGTAAATAAATAAACTTCATTGTCACAATAGATTTGAACAAGTTACAGTACTTCATATCTGAGGATTCATAGTAGGGCTGAACGATATGGAACAATTTTCATATCTCGATATCCATGCCAAATATCTCGATATTGATACGATACGATATAAACTATGGGTTCGGTAAAAACTAAATTTTTCAGAAAATTAAAAACATCATAATACAAAAGAGTGCCGTTTTATTGATGAGAATCTATATCGTTTATATCTTGCTTATTCGATTTTAATATCTTGAATGTTCATATCTTGATATCAATACGATAACGATATATCTTTCAGCCCTAATTCATAGGCAAAGGCACGACTGTATTGGCTATTTGGTATAAGTTTTCATTACTGTCTGAACCAGGCTGCAGATTGTATTTTGTCTGACCCAGAGACTGTAAAATTAAGAATGGACTTATTGTGGCTGACTTCTTCCTGTAACCGTAAGGAAATGGCGTCTGGCTCCGGACGTTCCTGGCTCCTGAGGACTTTCCATTGAAACTTTTTTGTTCCTCTTTATATCATTGAACACAGGCTTGTCATTGTTACCTCCACGTGTTTGTCTGAACATGCGCAACATCGTCTTAACCTTTTACTATTTTTATTGTCACCCTCATCTAAATAATGGAACTGGCTCCGAAAACGCAGTCAAATTCCTAGCATGAATGCTCTTCAGCTAGCCTGCGCTGAACGCTATAGGGGGAAGCCTCGCTCTCTCAGTTCATTCTTCATTTTACAGTCTATGGCAGGGGTCCCCAACTAAACCAGCTCGAGGTCCGCAAACTTTTCTTCCGTTCTTCCTTTCAACATATGTCCAGGGTCCGGACATATGCAATCATTGCAGGTTGTATATTTACATAGCAGAACTGACCAATGAATCAATCATTTTATTTCAATGTTATTCAAATTGTTTAGATAATTTTAGTATAGAAATTAAGTATATTGAGAGGATGAAAAGGCTTTGGGATCCGGACTAAAGCCTTTGGAGGTCCAGATCTAGACCCTAGTCTTGGGGAGCCCTGGTCTATGGTCTGACCTAGGGCTGGGTACTGTTACATTTTTCGATATCTGTACTTTAACATTACTTGGTTTACAATACTGATACCTGAACAATACTTTTTTCAACACTTATACTAAAATATTTACCATCTAGAACCAGAAAACAGAAAAATAATTGTTATTAATAAAATAAAATTATCATTTATTTGAGACGAAACAACCAAGTAACTTACTTTAATCCTGTTCCTTGGACACATCAAGCATCAAAACTTGGCCTCTATCTTTTTGGTATCTGTGTTCGATACTTTTATGTTTTTGATACAAGTAGAACCAAAACTTTTTTTTTTATATCATACTTTTGTTTATTGGTACCCAGCCCGAGTCTGGCCTTTATTTAACCAGGAGAGTCGATTCAGATCCAATTCTCACAACAAATATCTGGCCAAGAAGCAGCAGCAGCAGTGACTGGAGCAAAAGTTGACTTGTCGTTTCATTGTTAAAAGTCTATTTGTCACCGGCCAGTCCAGGATCACTTGATGTTGCTCCTACATGAGTCGTCCCTTGAGAAAGTCCCACGATCCTTAGCCTCATCCTTATCCCCCGCATCAGCAGGAGGAGCCGTGACCGTGCGGATTGGCCTGCGGACATAAGGCAGGGCTTATTGCCACGGACTTAAACAAGTGACTTCACCTTTTAGAAAAGACGATGCTCCGTTTTGCTGCTGAAGCGCTCCCCCCCCCCCCCCCCCGGGCTATTAGATATTGTCCGATGAATTATGAATGAGAGCGTGAGATGAAAGGATGCCAGGATCAGAGCGCCGCTTAGTCCTGCCTGATGGCCTGTTTGTTTTATTTAGATCTAGGGGGACTAGTAAAAAGGGCAAAATGAATTAGGCTGTTAATGCTCCAATCAGAAATACAAAAAATGAAGCTAAAAGATGCCAATTTGTGCAAGTGACAGACACATTTGGAGAAAATTTTAACATTTAGCTGGCAGTTTATATAAGATTCAGTGTTACTTCAATGTTTATGGTGAATCTGGGGACTAAGCTTAAACCAGGTCTAAACAAGTAGGACTAAACTAAAAAAGAAAACCAAAACCAAGAAAACTAAGCCTGAAGCATGGGCTAAACCAATGAGCTCTAAACCAAACCATATAAAAAACGATCAGTATTAACCTCTTAACCCCGGCCTTAACCGAGAGCATTTTCTCCAATTCAGCTTCACCCAAATCTAAAAGCTTACAGCCTATTAGCCAGAGTAACGCTTCATTTGAAAGCTAAGACCGGCAAAAGTCATCGAAACCGATCTTTTTCCTTGTGTTGTGTTGCTGCATTGTCACTTTTTTAGAATACAATACTATAGAATTTATAGAATACAATACTTTTTTTTCCCCATTGCTTTATTGTTAGCTTTTTTGCCACTTTTTCCATCACCTTTTCTGTTGCTCTTTTGAGGCCTGTTTTGTTGTGTTTTCGTCACACATCTTTGTCACCTTTTCATCGCTTTTTGTCACGTTTTTGTCGCTCTGTTGTTGCATTTGTGTCCGCGTTTTTTCTCTTTTTTATGTTTTTTTTCATGAAGCTTTGAGATTTAGTTTAAACCCAAACTGGAGAAAATGTGCTTGGTTCAGGTGGGGGTTAAGCGGTTAAACCACAACCAAGTCCAAAGTGAACTGAACCGGGTCTGTCCCAAACAGGTCTGAAGGAGGACTTGCAGGACATCAAGTTAGATATATAGAAATATGGTTTTGCGTGATCCAGAATGTAAACAATGATTTATGTAAAAAAAAATGTTTTGACTGAAAGATTTCTCTCACTCCTCTCATTGTGTCCCTGTTTCAAACTGACTTCCAGCGCGAGCATATTATAACAGCACTCGCGCGTTAATTAGGGCAAATGCAATAATCTATAAACGCGGAGGTTTTGTGTCGCAAAAGGACTCGTTGGTGGTATCGATTTAAGCCAGTCTAAGCGAGCAGCCGTGGCGCAGTCTGTTCGTCTGGCATGAACACTCCTAATTAAGTTCCCCGCGTAACCTGCCGCTGTCCGCGTTTATTCACGGCGACTGAGCATCAATGCGGCGAGGACGGCGCTTCCGTTTCTACGGTTTTCCAACGTGCGCACTTTACAACAGAACGATCCACCCAAACCGAGAGGAATAAACGGCAAAAAAAAGGCTTGTGATGCAAACGAACAGGCGCGCTTTTACGCACACTTTACGCACGCTATTCTTAATGAAATGGCAGGAGGATGGGATTGAAATCTAAGGCACAAAGGCAGATTTCTTGGCCTACATCATCACATATGGGCTACAATATATGGAAGCATGCGTAACTGGACATATATGAACTCATAATTTCAAATGAGTTCACATATAAAATGATGGAACTTGTATTGTTTACAGTAGACGTCATGGCACGTGATTTTACGTTATTTTATTTGCGCGCGCGGGCTCTAATCCAGGAGTTTACCCACAGGGGACCTCGATGAATCGAGGCGTAAAGAAGCCGAACGTCCTCAACTTAAACAACGCAGTCCTTTTGACGACTTTAAAACCTCTTAACCCCCACCTGAACCGAGCACATTTTCTTCAGTTCGGCTTTACCCAAATCTGAAAGCTTATTGAGAAAAGCATTAAAAAATGACCACTGAGCACAAAAAGTGACAAAAAAGTGATAACAGAGCGACAAAAAAGTGGCAAAAATACGACAAAAAAGTGACAAAAATACGACAAAAAGTGACAAAAATACGACAAAAAAGTGACAAAAATACGACAAAAAAGTGACAAAAATACGACAAAAAAGTCACAAAAATACGACAAAAAAGTCACAAAAATACGACAAATAAGTGACAAAAATACGACAAAAAAGTCACAAAAATATGACAAAAAGTCACAAAAATACGACAAAAAAGTGGCAAAAACACAACACAAAAGTGACAAAAACGTTTCAAAAAATGTGACAAAACGGCGACAAAAAAGTTACGACCAGTTTTCTTTCAAATGAGGCATTAGCACACTAGTACACTGTTGCTCTCCGGTCAAGAAGCTTTATTTGGGTAAAGTCGAACTTTACCCAAAGTCGATCAGTTAAGGTGGGGCTAAGAGCTTAACCCCCACCTTAACGGAGCACATTTTCTCCAGTTCGGCATTACCCAAATCTAAAAGCTTCTCGACCGGAGAGCTTACAGCCTCATTTGAAAGCTAAGACCTACAAAACGGATCGAAACTTTTGGGTAGTCACGTCTTTTTTTGTCTCATATTTGACACATTTTAATTCGTTTTTGTCGAACTGTTTTGTCGTGTTTTAGTTTTGCCTTTTTGCTTACAGCCTATAGGCCGGTGCAATTCCTCATTTGAAAGCTAAGCCCTTGCAGTTTCTGAAAATATGTGTATAAGATCTGTGTGAGTGAAACACAACGTACAGGCGTTAGATGGCAGGTAACTAAAGATGTGTATAGAGAAATTCCGGTGTAAGCAAATAAATTAGACATGTCCTTCGTGTTCCCATTGGCTCCATAAAAAAAAACTCCTCTTTAACTCTCTCTCTCTCTCTCTCTCTCTCCCTCTTCCCTTCCATAAAATGCGAGGGGCTTTTCTTTAGTAGCGCATTATCCGCATCAAACAGGCTTAACCGAGCGAGGGACCTAATCAAAGCTGCCTCGTAACTCCGCTGCATCCGGGCGCTTAAAAAGTAAGTTAAGCTTTATTTCCGACCGGTTCATTTACCGAGTTATTTATTTCTGAGAGGCCGCGGCTACGCGTTCAGTCGGTGGCAGCGGTTTTGCCGCGGAGAGCGCACGCGATAATTGGAGAGGCGTGAAACTTCTTTCTTTTTTCTTTTTTTTCCCCCCTCCCCTCGCTGCTGCTGCTGCTGCTGCCCTCTGATCCTTTTTCGGGCTGCGAGGTGGAGGAATAAAGAGGAGGGTCGTTGGAGCGTTTGAGCAGATCCGAGAGCAGAGGAGAAGTCCCGTAGTTTTGAACAAGAGAGATTTGGAAGAGCGATGGGAAATGATGAAGTTTGGATTGTGCACAAGCTTTGACTGCATGTGCTATTTTTTTATTTTACAGATATTGTATGCCCTTTCGATTTTGGGCTATATGAACAGTCAAATTAGCCTCTGGGGACGCAATAAAATTGAAATACAAGCCTTTATTTTATGACAGATATTTTCATCATAAATGTAAACAAACAAATAATTGCCTTTGCTGTGAGCGGCTCAGCTCTCCTATAAGACATGACTGTGACTTTACCGGGAGTGGGTACGCCTCCAGCCCGTCTCCATGGAGATGTTGAACTAAAGTCAGCAGAATTTGTGATTTAAACAGGTTAGGTCCTCCTCCAAATCCGTTCTTTGATTACCCACTGCAGAAATAGCATTTGGGAGTATACGGTATAGTCGAAAATGTTACGCAGTGTGCCTTTAAGTTACATCAAATTGGAGCCAAAATGTGACAAATATATAAGATAAAAATAAAGCTTGTATCACTAAATAATAATCCTGAATAAAATAAAATGAAGAAAAATAAGATGACAGCAAATAAGAAAAAGTCAACCAACACTAACGATAACAGAGGCTAAATTATATGATACATGATAATAATAATAGTGGTTAAGGAAAGTGAGTTGTCAGTTGTGTGTATGGTCGTGGGGAGGCCGGGGGGCTGTCTGGCGCTCAGCTGGTCTCATGTACACAATGGCCGGGCTTTGTTTTATTTTCGTGACGCAGAAAAATCGAGGCGGCCCGAGCGCGCGGAGTCGTGGCTGGCGTCCTATAATCAGGCCAGCGCGTGCCGGCCGGATTATCTCGTTAATTTCTTACTGAACGGATGGGAGGATGATGATGAGGAGGAGGAGGAGGGAACAAAATGTAGTAGGAGAATAGTAGCCAATAATAATTAAAACCCCCCAAAACAAGGTATTAGGTTATTTGGTATTGAGCGCGTGGAGGGACGGGGACAGATTGCGGAGGAGGAGGAGTGGCCGTTACGTGCGTAAAAAAGAAAAGAAAAAAGAAGTGCCTTTTTCTTGGAGCTTGGCAACATTTTCCAACCCATGTTTTACTAAATCTTAAACGCAAAAGGCCTATTATGGCTTCAAACTGTATTAACAACAAAGGAAAACAACTTTATTTAGCGCCTAATGAGAGAATTATCTGACTATTTAGATTACTCAAGGGCCTTAATAATTGGAACTTAAAAGCTTAATGTGCCCACCTTCAAAATGGGGCTATACATTAGTGACAAATGAGCCAATATGTGCGATTATGACATTAATCACTAAAAACACTAATGACTTGATAAGCTCTAACTTGTTTTGCTGAAAGGGGGGGAAATCTACGCACTTCGAACCTAAACTTGATAACTCACTAATAGCCCAAAAGCAATCATCTATATCTGTTAATACAATTAAAAAAAAAAAATATTTGCCTGTTATTTTAGCCTTACAGTTACTTGTTTTCCGCAATACACTCATTATTTTCCTTTGGCAACAGGTTATGAGGTGACAGTGACTGAAGACAAACTTCGTCACCTGCGCACGAACGGAGTGAGCAATCTCCTTGTTTACTTAGATTAAGATTAAGTGGTCTTTCCTAATCAACACCTTCGCATGGACTCACTACGCAAATCTAATTACCGAGAGAGCAATTCATTAGGACACGGGAGGAGGAGGAGGAGGAGGAGGAGGGTGGACACGGACGACTCCTCACTATTTTTTGGAAACACGTCTGGGTAAAGTTTTTCCCCCCAATTTGCTCGAGTCGCGGCCCCTTGTCGTTTTAACATAGCTGCATCTGAATGAGCGCGTTTTTTCTTTTCCTTTAAGAGAAACAATTGCGAGTATAGAATTTAGAGATACTTGTATGTGAATGCGCGCCCATGCAGTTTTTCCAGCATCGACCTCATTGTTTGCGCCCTCCCTAAAGTCTTTTGTTATCGCCATTACTTATCGGTCAACAGTAGGCTTTGTCTGTGCAAATGGCCCCCCAATCAGCTGTCTATTTAGCTTCGCCCGTAACCTGTGGGTATATGCTAATGGAGGTGCCGCTCGGTTTCGGGGGGCCCAGCGAGTGTGCGCATTTTAACGACAATGTTTTGTTTTGGGTCGTACGAGTGTAGGCCGGTGGAGGAGCAGCAGCAGCAGAGGAGGAGGAGGAGAGGGAGGAGGAGTGGTGTGTGTGTGTGTCTCTGTGTGCGCGCTGCTTGCTTGGGGCGGGGTTATAGTGGCAGTTTGTCTACGGAGATTGGTGAAGGCGAAGGTGGGGAGGGGGCGCGATGTGCGTAAACGCCTGTTAGCCAGACAGAGCTCTCCCCCCCAGTGCTGGGAGAACAGCTGGGGGTCCGCGCTTGGCTTTTAAGAGCGCAGCAGAGTCCAAGGACGCGCACTTGTCCGAAGGGTATCGTCGTGCGTAAAAGGCCGCGCGTAAAAATAAAAGCAGGAGAGAATAACAGATCAAAACAAATCGTATGTTTGTCCGCGTTGGCACAACAACAACAACAGCAGCAACGGCGACGCCAAACGGATACTCGTGAGGATTCAAGCCTTTTTTTTTTTTTATCTTTTATTATTTTATGTTGTTCATTTTTGTGGTGCACTCCCAACAGCCGCCAAAATGATGTCCTACTTGAAACAACCGCCATACACAGTGAACGGGCTGAGCTTATCTACCTCAGGAGTGGATCTACTGCACCCTTCAGTGGGATACCAAGGTAATTCAAACATACCGGGATACAGCTCAAATAAACACGCGCAGTATCATTTTACGCACAGCCCTTTATCAGTTAAAAAAAATCGCGTACGTCTCATCGTTTTTTGTTTCAATGGGCAAATGTTTTTCTGTCTTTCCCTTCAGCGACTCCGAGAAAGCAGAGGCGAGAGAGGACGACGTTCACGCGGGCCCAACTCGACGTCCTGGAGAATTTGTTCGGCAAGACGCGGTACCCGGACATCTTTATGAGAGAGGAGGTGGCCCTTAAAATCAACCTCCCCGAGTCGAGAGTGCAGGTTGGTCCCACCTTGAACACATTGAAGAAAAAAACAAAAACAAAACGAAACAAATGTTATTATTGTTAGGGCAGAGAGACAGGTGATCGTTAATTTGGCCTGAAGTGCGCGCGTCAAAAGAACGACAGTGGCTCCATTGTGTGTAGCGCGTTGGGACGTTGGTGGGTTTTCCATGTTAATTGTTTGTTCAGTGAAATGTGAATAACAAAGACTATAGTTGTGGGCACTTGTAAGAAAAAAAAAAATCTGTAATTGTAAAGAAAGAGAAAATAGATTTGATCGGCCCTTTACCTGATGTGTTATTGTGCACAAACAAGAAAGGGGGAAGCGCAGACATTTGAAGTCTTTCCTAACTTTCCATTTCTAGAATCCAAATCCCGCATGTATCACAACTTTCAGGGAGGGACTCGCTTACTGTCATAATGTAAATAACAACAGTCGATAAAAAGCTTCACATGCGCACAAATGTGTTTCTTTCCTCTCACATTTCCACAGGGCCTAATGATTTAATCTTCCCCCCTCCATTTCAGGTCTGGTTTAAAAACAGACGAGCCAAGCACCGGCAGCAGGCCCAGCAGCAGACGCAGACGGGCGCGCAGAAGCAGCAGGCCGCGAACCGGCTGCTGAAGAAGAAGGGCTCCCCCGTGCGCGAGGCCAGTTCGGAGAGCGGGGCGAGCGGCCAGTTCACGCCGCCGTCCGGCACCACCGCCATCCCGGCCGCCGTGAGCTCCACCGCCCCAGCGCGGCCCCGGTGTCCATCTGGAGTCCCGCCTCCATCTCCCCGCTGTCGGACCCGCTCTCCTCCTCCACCACCACCGCGGCCTCGTCCTGCATGCAGCGACCTTACCCGATGACCTACACGCAGGCGACCACGGGCTACAACCAGGGCTACACGGGCTCGTCGTCCTACTTCTCCGGCATGGACTCGTATTTGTCGCCGATGCACCACCAGCTTTCCGCGGCGGGCTCGGCCATGAGTCCCATGGGCGGAGGCGGCGGCGGCGGCGGCAACGGCGTGTCCAGCCACTTGAGCCCGGCCCACGCGCTGTCCTCGCCGGCGTACGGCTTCACCGGAGCGGACTGTCTCGACTACAAGGACCAGGCGTCGTCGTGGAAGCTCAATTTCAACGCGGACTGCTTGGATTACAAAGACCAGGGCGCGTGGAAATTCCAAGTGTTGTGAATTTACGACGGACACGATTTCGGGACTTTTATATATATATAGTGCTAAAACTACCTCGAGCGCGCGGCGTTAACTTATTGGACATTCAGACTTCTCCGGATCAGAAACATGGACCAAATCTGTTGCGCAAAAGTGAAAAAGAGCGAGAGGCGCGGAAGGAACCGAGTCCAGGGCGCGCAGGAGTTGGGGAGTTGAGCTCTTCACTCTCGTTGTTTTTACATTGTTTGTTGACAGATCGAGAAAAAGGCCTCTCTGATCAAGGAAGTGGTGTGTGTGAGTGTGCGTGTGTGTGTGAGTGAGTGAGTGAGTGAGTGAGTGAGTGTGTGAGTCTATGATTCTGAATGCACTGTTTTATTTATAAGAATTTTAAGACTAGTTGAGACAATCAGTCCATTTGCGTGTTCATATACTGTACCTTTCTTTGTGTTTCGGATATTCTTTTGTGTTAGTTCTTAATGTTATTATTTGTACTATACCTGTATGCAATTTTCAACATACACACACACACACACACACACACACGAGCTGGCTGTGAGTTCTGTTTCCTCCTCCTCAGAGTTGTGGCAATGTTTAAATGATCATATCAGGATTGGCCCAGCACACGGAACAATAAAAAAAAACTCCTTGACTTTACTTTACGCATGAGTTACACATTTCTTTTACGGGGCTCAGCGGGGAACCTCCACGTCCAGTGCGTAATTCTGCCAAGAATGTGAATTATAGGCTGTTAATCTCTAAAGAAGATAAATCCACTTTTTATTGACTGCTGCGCCTCTGGCTGAGTGACGGCTCTCTTCACCAATTTGCGCTGGGTAAAGCTAAAACGTACAATCTGTATTTTTTTTTGTATTTTATTAACCTGATATTTTGACTTAACGTTGCATGAAAGAATAAGTAAAGCTTGCATTTGGCGTTCTATTTAGCTTCTTCATAATCTTAATAATAACATACATTTACCAAATTGCATAAAAGAGAAACATGGTGTTGGTGGGTAAAGGATAGGAATGGGAAACAATCAAGCTAAGGAAGAAAGGAGACGGCCCATTACACGACTGCAACAGAATAAGGAAGTTTAAGATTTGTGTTTGATTCAGAAATATAGCCTTTATAATACAATGATAATAACAACATATTCATCAAATCGTTGCCGGTTTCACTTTATTTTACAGTATACCTTGATACATTGTACCTAACTAAATTTAGTACAATGTAACGTGTTCTGTAACAATGTGTAATAACTTGTACCTATGGGTTAGATACACAATGGAATAACTTGCATTAGTACTTTGTAGGTACATAATGTAATAGGACACAAGGCCCTTAGAGCTATGTCTTATTACATTAAGTACTTGCAAACTACACATACATATTATTCCATTGTGTATCTAACCCAAAGGTACAAGTTATTACACATTGTTACATTACATTGTACTAAATGTAGTTTGGTATCATGTGTACTGTAAAAAAAAGTGTTACCTTGTTGCCTATACAATCCAAATTAATGTGTGTGTATTATTGTAAGAACAGTGGTTTAGACTCAATTTATATCAAGGGATTATTCATGTTTTAGAAATGCAGTTAAGTCAAGGTGCTTCTTGGTTTTTTTACAGTGACCTCAATTTAGTCCAATATAGGTCTATTTTTAAAGACGTGCTTTAAAGGTCAAATGCAGGTCTCTCTTGCAAATGAGTCTCAAGGGAAAAATCTGTGTAAATAAAGGATAAATTAAAAAAGTTTATGTGGCTGTACTTGGTGTGATGAGCAGATAAATAAATTGCTACATTTTAGCCAACTGATTACTTTTATAATGCTCCTCTGTTGGCACAAACGAGAAAGAGTATAGCCACTTATGTTTTTCAAGTTGCTGGACGAAAATAAATAAATAAAACAGGGCTGGGCTAAACCACTCATCAACATGATGAACCGGAGTGTTTCAAGTCCTGCTCGCCGCTGGTCTCCACTTTACGCACGCACTTTACGCACGCACCATCCGACCCTCCATAAACCGGCCACATTTGTCTCAGCCTTTATGTTCCGATCCCAGCGGACAATGCGCGAGTGTATTATATGAATGAAGAGAGAGAGAGAGAGTGGTGGGGGGATTAAACGGCTCGCGCGCTATCGGTCTAATTAGGACGTGACCGGGAAACTGAGGCGCGCGCATCAATCTGCCGTGACTTTGCGCCGCGGCTGAAGTTGACCCTCAATTAGCGCGAGACAAGACACACGCCATCGGGGACGGAGCGATCAATGGAGAGAGAAGAGCCACACGTCTGGTGCGACTTTCAGACCGGCAGGCGTAAATTAGGCCTAAAGGGGTGTCCAAACAAATAAATGAAGGGGAGGGACACACAGCGACGGCGGACTCGGATCGTTGAAATCGGCGCAGGTACAGTTTGATCACATGAGCGTGAAGAAGCCTCAAAAAGAAGAAGAAGAAGAAGAAGAAGAAGAAGAAGAAGAAGAAGAAGAAGAAGAAGAAGAAAAGCAGCCCTCAACTCAAGCAGTCCAGTTCAGACGAGTTTGAAATCTATAATGGAAGCTTTTTGGACGATTGAAGAGGCGGGTATAATAATAGTACTCAGTTACAGTTACTCAAGTACAAGTAATTGAATAACTTTTAGGAGAAACTGAACTTATCAGAGTAGTTATAGCACTTTTTTTTTACTTCTACTTGAGTAATATTGTATTGAAGTGTATCTTTACTCCTACTTGAGTACTCGATCCACTGTAAGTGAACTTTAAAGCAACAAACGTGTCTTCATGTCGACCTAAAATAGGGCAGTTTGCATTTCCCCTTTTCTTTGGGCCTACTATTTAGCCTACTTTTATTTTTTACGTTTTTTTAAATATTAGGATTTTCGCATTACCTATTACAAGTTTTGTTTCTCATAATTTATCGCGCAACTGAAACATACATCAGACCTTTACACTCAAACTCACAAGTGACATTTTCTCCGACTACTTTTTGTACGTACTTCACTCTGGTTACTCTTACTTGAGCAGATATTTTGGCTACTCTTCCCACCTCTGGACGATTGAGAGCTTGAACAAAATGTGCAAAACCGAAAGAGGCAGTGGGGGCCAACAACATTGTTCTGTCTGAGGGCCGCGTTTTGTTTTAAGCCTTTTATAGCAAGTCTTTAAAGGCACACTGAGCAACATTTTGGATTATACAAAACATTATGACCAGCTGTTCGCAGAGAAGGCTTAGCGAAGGGAGCGGTTAATTAAAGAATCCGTTTGGATGAGGACGTCAAATATTTCAACTCATATCTGGCGGCCTTTTGTTAACATCTCCATGGAGACGAGCTGGAGACGTCCCCCCCTCCCAGTAAAGTCACGGTCGGGTCGTAGGAGAGGTGAGCCGCTCACAGCAAAGTAACATGCTCGTTGTAAATTATCTTTACTTTTTTTTAATCAGTAACAATATCTGTAATAAAATACATGCTTGTATCTCGGGTGAAATGTTATGCGGTGTGGCTTTAAGTTCATAAATGTAGGCCGTGCATTTAACAGCCAACTTGCAGTTTAGGCTTTAAAATGAAATAGCTTTAGATAAATAACATTTTACCCGTTTAATTTCAAATTTTAGGTCCTCAAGTGGCCTCCGTGCTCATCCTAAACTCGTTGGAGCAAAGCTTTGCGCGTAAAGACGAAGTGCGACACTGGGACCTGTTCTGTGCTGTGGCCGAATCATCATCGCAGCTTTACAAGCACGTACAGCTTTCAGAGTCGCAATATCAAAGTTCCAACAGATCGATGGTTTCAACAGGTTCAATAAATGTCCGCGGAGCGCACGGGCCGGTGTTACCACTCGGTTTTAATTAAGCACCCGCGACACTATAAAGGGGCATATGGGTCCGACAGACGCTCAGCCTAATCCTCTCAGCGCTTTTGAGGATGTTAAACAATAAAAAAAAGGGCCTCGGAGGGTTCCTCTGGCCACGTAAAAAAAAAAAAAGACCGCACATGCTATCGAGCTTTGCCCCGAGGCAGGGCTTTCCCAAGCGGCTTGTCTCAGCTCCGCGGACCCGGTGTTCGCAGCTTCCCCCTATACGGCCGCGGTATCCACTCCGCGGGGGGATCAATCTGGATGGCCCGAAGGAAAATGTTACATAAGGCTACCCGTCATATCGTAACATTAGAGGTCGCTTAATAGGCTTTGGTTACGCGTAAAACAGGCCTTTAAGTTGTCACCTATAGTATGAGACATTTATGAGCCAAATTACAGGCCTATATAAAAATCACGTGACAAAAACGAGTATAGGTTTGTGTCCAGGAAGTATTCATTAAAAAGGAGGATTAGAGCTAAAATACTCAAATGAAAGGCTTGGCCAAAGTTAGAAAACGTTTAGGCCTGAATGTGATGTGTGTGCTTTTATAAAGAGATATGATTTGAGCCAACAAGGAATCCCTCTGGCAAATGGCAACTGAAAGCCTCACAGTGACCAGTTTTGGTCGGGCCTCAAGCTTAGTTGACCCACATCACCAGAGAAAGATGGAACTTTTTACTTCGAGTTGAAAGATACTAAATCATCATGTCAATAGCCAAAATTTGTGGCCCTCCACTCTCAATATGCATCCTAGCTTAGGTAAACTCTAAAAGAACTTGCAAGCGATAGTAAAAAGTAATAGTAAAAGTAGCTCTTAATGGTGAAGTAAAGCGTTTGTAAATGAGTTATAACTATAGGGCTGGGTTTAATTAATCGATCTGATTAACATAATAATGCCATGTGACTTCTTGCATTATTTTTGTTTTGTACACGATTAACCTCTTAGCCAAGCCCCGCCTTAACCGAGTGCGTCTTCTCCATTTCGGCTTTACCCAAATCTAAAAGCGTCTTGGGAAAAAAAGGCAACGAAAACACAACAAAAGAGCGGAGAAAAAAAAAACGAAAAAGGGACAAAAGAGTGATAAAAAAAAGCCCCAAAAATGTGGTGAAAGAACAAACAAAAACACAACAATCAGTTCAGTTTTTGTCGTGTTTTCATAGGGTTTTTTTTGTCACTTTTTCATCATGTTTTTGTCACCTTTGTGTCGCTCTTTCGTGGCTTTCGTGTAAAGCACTTTGCGCTACAACCTTGTACGAAAAGCGCTCTATAAATAAAGTTTTGATTGATTGATTGATTTCTTGTTGATTTTTCGTTGCTTTTTAATCACTCTTTTACCGTGTTTTTGTCACATTTTGGAAGTGTTTTTGTTCTCTTTTCGTCGCTTTTTTGTCGCTCTTTTGACACTTTTTTTGCTTTTAGATTTGGTGAATGCCAAACTGGAGAAAATGCGCTCGGTTCATCGGGATTAAGAGGTTAATATAACTGCATCGGGTTCAGTTCTTAAAGCAGTACTAAGTAACTCTTGCCCCTAGAGGCCATAAGCGCAACTGCAGGTGTCTTAGCAAGTTACGATTTTTTAACTTATTAAATGTCTTGGAGAGTAAATACTACGCTGACAGAAAAGGCAAAGGGAGAGAGGGGTGTTGTACATCCAGTTATACAATGGAAATAATTTTTTTCACTCAAACTTGGCTGTAAATACTGTTTAAAGTGGCGCTAGCCCGCAGTTAGCTTTGCCCGTTAGCCTGTTAGCTTCTTCTCCGTGATTCTATTAGTGTGTATTGGTTGCTCCGCCCCGGTGGCAGTCAAGTTGCAAGCATGGTTTTCTGGCCAGAGACACCAGGGGAGATGAAAGACCCTCCAATCATCCCATTAACACTTGTATTACCCCAGAGGGACTACGGAAAGGATTAATTAAGGTAAACACGTTACTTAGTGCAGCTTTAATGCTATATTCATATCTTTTTACTAGTGCACCAAGTTAGAGTTAGTTTCAACTATTTGCAGCATTAGTTCCTCTGAGAATGTCTTATGGGTACTGCAAATTGAATCGTGAATCGAATTGAATCGGGCCCTTATGAAGTGAATCCCAGCCCTAGTTATAACAAAGTAAATAGGCCTATGTTTGTCTGAAACTCCAAACGTTCCCCAATATATTCATTATTTTTCAGTTTTTGTATTAAAAAGCATGTTCACAATATCAGTGCCACTCCTGAAAGACATTGGCATTTGCGTATTTGTTTTGAGCTGACACATTTTCCAGGGAAAGCAGTTGCGCTAAACGTGGCGCGGGATTATTTCCTGACAAAGTAGCCTTTTATAGCTCAACATTCGATTAAATAAACGGACAATTTTGCTGGTGAGAATTTAACCGAAGACCATTGTTATGCATAAGTATGTGTCCTACATTCGCTCTGGGGGGGGGGGAGTCTATCACCGCAACACGGCAACACAAAACGCATACATAATTCATACGTACACAAACAATAGTGTTGCTGTACTCCGTCAGACTCCAGCCGTTGAAGGATGTAGTGAAAGTGTGTGTCCGTAATGACCCTCTTTAGAGGTTGACCGATATGGGATATTTCATGGCAGATTTCCATTTTTTTTTAACCCATGAATATTGAATGATGGCGGTTGTACAATGGTCTCTAAGCATTCGTCTGGGAATCAGAAGGTTGTTGGTTCAAAGCCAGCAATAACCACATACGCAGTCCCAGTGCTATATTAGAAGAGCGTGAGAGTCAAAGGGCTTTACAGATTTATTTGCAAAGTTTGTGTGATTCAAAGGGCTTTATGGATTAAGGAGATCAAATTAGACTGGAATTACTTAGAAGGCTTGGAAAATCAATAAAACATTATCCTGAAATTGATTAAAAGGCATTAGAGCAACATAAATGTAGCTGTCATGCACTGGTAAATAGAACTGTTTTCAGCCAGGATTTGAACATTGCCAAATTTAAGTCCTGTGTTACGTTAATTCAACCTGGTAGACTAATTTCAGCATCACCAAATTCCAGCCAAAGGTCACTTCCGAGAGGGCCACACCTCCACCTCAGCCGTCAGTGTAAGAGCTGTACCTCCATAGCAGCTAATCATCGCCCTCGGTCCCCTTTTAAGCCCCAGCAATCATGGTTTCCTTTCGCTTCCCAGCTGCTCTGCGACCCACCTCCACCCCGTCTCCACCTCCTCTGCCCACGGCTTCTCCCTGCTGCATCCTTCACGGGTCTCCTATACCACCACCAGTGTCCAGGCTCCGGGGGAAGACATCCCTAACTCCAAGCTGTTCATCCATACTGACTTTCATACATACATCGATGTCTATCCCCGGGGTCTGATCGCCAAAACTAATATACATGTCAATAAATCTTTCTAATCGCTGCTTTTGTCTGTTTGAGTCTATCCGGGTTGAATTATCTTCAGGAAGTTCCACATTTTAGCAGCATAAAACTGAAACAAAGCCTCACTGTGTTTAGTCCTGACTTTGGAACCATCAAGAGTCCAGTCCATGAGGTTTTCAGAGCTGAGATGGTTCATATGTCTCGAACATGTCAGAGATTTATGGAGAGACTTGTGCACTCGGGCAGCAGTGTTCTTGATGTGCCAATACAGTAGTCGTCTAACCTGCCGGGAACTTGCAATCTTGAAGAAAAGTGACCAACTTTGGCCCCGGAGAAGTGAGAACAAGCATCATCCCTGCAGGAAATGTCCAGCTGGCTCTAAATATCACACTTCATCCTTACCTGGATGTTTAAGAACCCCTGTTTGTTAAAAGCTGCTGATGTTATTGAATTAATGTGGCTGTTAAAGTTCAGCTCTAAATCCATTCAACCCCGAACTCAGAATAAAGCAAAAATAATAAGCACACAAAGAGACACAAGTGGAGATAAAGCAAAAGCCGATTACCAAAAACCCATATGTAAAAATAATAGCTACTGTGGCATTACGTGTCGCGAGCCTGGCCAATGTGTCTTTTAGTATTTGACCTTATCAACACTGGATTATTCTGACGGGACCCTGAGCCAACAAAGCACTTTTGGCCTTATGTGGGGAGCGACCATTAGGAGAAACTCGATAATCTTCTTATAACTAAACAGGAGATGTTGTATTAACAGATTACATGCATCTAATGGAGTTTGCGTCCATGAGATTAAAGCGTGGTGCTGAAAGCATTTGACGCCTGCAGGTTATTAAGTTGCTCTTCATTATTAAGGACATATAGGAACTGTACAGTGTGTTCACATGCACCAACTTCATCGTGCTTAAACGCATTCCAGACATTGTTAGACTCACAAAGCCTTTCCGTCAGTGGAACTTCATTTGATGAGCTTGGCCATTTTGAATTTTGAAGTAGCAATTATGGCATTTAATAATTTAATAATTGGAAATGGTTTTATTTGTGCTTCAGTAATGCATTAATGTTATGTATTTTCCTGGTTTAGACATGAGTTACATCCGGTTTAGACATACTCCAATTTGGGCTTATTTTAGAGCATTTTAGAGTTTTTCTGATTAATAAACCTAAAGGTTATTTCCATTTAAATGGTTTGACACCAAACGATTATTTGTGTACACTGGTGTATGAATGAGAGTGTGAATAGGTGGCCGATTTCTTGATTGTAAAGCATTTTGAGTGCCTTATGGCTGGTGTACACTGTGGAGAAACGTTGTATAAACAGAGACCATTTACAAGAGAAAATCGTTCAGCTGTAAAACTCAGTGATATCACTGAAGTAGACTGTATTTAAAACTTACTGAACAATTAAAGTTTTACATGCAATTATACAAATAAACTTTCAAGTTTTAAGTGGCCCCTCCCACATTGTAAATCTGACGGTTTATTCACTTCCACTCAAATGGTTTGAGTCCAAATCACTTATAGAAAACTGTTTTATTGTAAAACTCCATCATGTCATTGAAGAGACCTTTTGTTTTGAAAACTCATTGCCATAATGCACTTTAAAGTGATTGAAGAAGTATTAAGTTTTACACAGCCCCTCATTTGTTTTAAAGGAGCTATACCTGATTTTTTTTAAAATAGGTAAAATTATTTTTGCCCCATAAAAGTATGTTGTAAAAGTAGTCATTTGTAAAAAATTAAAATAAAAATCAGTCTGATGCATGACATTTACGCCATATTATGATTTGTTGATGTTGTGTATGGTCAACCTAAATAGTCAATATGTGACGAAAAGAAAAATAGGTATAGTCCCTTTAAGTTGTATTAAGTTATCTTCACTTAGACATCAATTTGTCATATTGTGCAACTTTAATTATCCAGTATGTTCAATAAGGTGCTCTGTACTGTATAAGTAAACTGATTTGTAATGAGGAGTGTACGTTCACCATATTATATTGCACTTTAAAAACAACACAGTTGACCAAAGTGCAGTACACAGCAGGACAAACAGTAACTACAAAAGCACAACAAGTAAAAGCAGACATAAACCGATGCAAAGACAGTGACAAAATCTTTATAAAGTCACATATCAATTAGAAGAAGAGGCAACTTATTAACAGGCAACGAATCAACCTGTTTAAGAAAAAGCTCCGTCTCCTCTGTTTCCTACATACAACTACAATATACTTACAAATGTAACATTATGGCCAAACCAAGTTCCATCCACTACCATCCTACCGAGTCAGGCCCAGCTATACCTACCCACTGTGTACCACTCAGCAAACCAACAATCATTCATGAAAAGCATAGTGTACCTTGCACACACACAGACATGTTTGAATACATGTAGAACAGCCCTGTACATACGTATATAATAAATAAAGCAAAATGTCTATTTATATAACATGTTTTGTGTTATCTTTGGTTTAAAATGCTTGTGTAATTGAAATACTCGAGCATCGCATCTACATTAAAGACTGCTGCAAGTCATTTTACTTTTTTTTAAATCATCATTCATCATTTTAAAAGCTTAGAACAGTGTTTAGTAGGACTTTTTAGGAACTTTTCCCTCAGTCGTCTTCATTCATCTTCGAGCAGCATGTGACGTTTAGACCTTATTAATTATCCCGAATTTCAATTTATTTGCATCAAAAATAATGAAACGACTATTTATTACTTACTTAGTACATTGTGAATAAAAGTTGGACTGGCTGATTCAAATCAAACAACAGTAAAATTATATTTCAGTGCATTCATTCAGTTGTTATTAAGGACACAAGTGCAGACACATGATCTAAAGTTAAGTTAAAAACAAGAAGAAGAAAAAGAAGAAGAAGAAGAGTTTCATCTATTTAGCGCCTTTCACAGACATAGTCACAAAGCGCTTTACCTGAGACAAGTATGAAAGCACTACACAGCAATCTTACAGCATCTTATTGGTAAACATTGATTTGGCCCATAAAAGATCTTTTTCTTCTTAGTTTGATCATATTTCTCATCCAAAATGATTTTCACAGAGACTGACATCCCCTTCCTAAACCACCGGAGCCCTGTGTGAGCGGCTGCAGGTGTTTCTCTTCAGAGTTTTACAGTAATGTTTATTGTGCCATTGTGTGTCCGAGGCGATTCGGGAGTGAGTCCAGACCCCCCCCCCCCCCCCCCCATCGGCCGCCACACGCCCGACCACCTGCTCCGGGATTAGACAGCCATGTGGGTTACACGCGTCACAATGGAGCTGTATACGCAAACTGCCTCAATATATGTGTCCCCAAAACACAAACACAAACGCAACAGGCTCAGCGCTAATCGCTTCAAGCATCTGCATATTTCTCTACTTTGGGAAATAAAGGGTTAGAAGGACACACTCGACCGGCGGGATTATGGTTATTGTCAAGTCGCAAAATGAAATGTCTACATCACGCACCAGTTCAACTCAGGCTTGGTACTAAACCGGTGTTGACCCTTTTGTCAGATTTGGACTAAAAAGGTCCGTCGCATATTGACAGTTTGGGTTGAACATACACATAAACAACATCAACAAATCAATATACAACGCAGACTTCTTTTCCCCTCAAATTACTACTTTTATAACATGCTTATGGGGCAAAAGGAACGTTACCTTTACTTACAAAAAGGTGTAAAGCTTTTATTAATATCAAGCAAGAAATAATCAAACAAACAACACATTGAATCTGGTTGTAATCTGGTGTGATCTACAGTGTTTTCAAAAAAGAATGAAAAGAATCAAATATCATTGACTTTCTTTTTCAAATCTGGAAATCATGATGATGACAATGGCTTACACTTGTATTGTGCTTTACAAGCCTGTTACCAAGTTTCTCAAACTACTCACACTGTAGTCATTATTCATTCATGCCATACTCAGTGGTGGTAAGCTACTATTGTAGCCACAGCTGCCCTTTGGGATAGACTAATGGAAGCGAGGCCATCGGTCCCTCTGACCACCACCAACGGGGCCGCCTTATCCCCGGCCCAGGGGCCTACAAATGAAACCATGGTTAGCTCAGAGGCCTATGGGTAGGTTAAGTCGGCCCTGACCACCAACCACTCACACACTACATTCATTCTGGCCTATTGTACATGTTTTTAGTGGTAGGGGAAACCAGAGTTCCTGGAGGAAACCTGGGCAGACACGGGGAGAACATGCCAACTCTACACAGAAAGGCGGAAGGCGTCCAGGTGGGAATCGAACCTGAAACCTTGCTTATGTTTTAAATAAAAAAAAGTTGAATCCTCAAAATAATAGCCTTTTGCTTCGATTACAACTTGACCCACTTTTGACATTTCCTCAAATGAGCTTCATGATCACCAGAAACGGTTTTGACTTCACAGACTCAGGAACGACCTTATGAAGCTCACTGAGAAAATGCCAAGAATAAAGGGTGGCCATTTTTGAAGAATTTGAAATATAAAACATAATTTGAGTTATTTAACACATTTGTTTCCCACATAATAATACATGATGTGTTCATTCATGTAATGCCTTCAATGAGAATTGTACAATGTAAATGGTGTTGAAACGAAAGAAAATACAAGTTACGAGTTACTTGTACTTGAGTACCCACCTCTGCCAATTACATTTCTGCATATAGGCCTGAGGAGTCACATTTGATCTGCTTTTTCTTTGTGCTCTGAACCCAATCTGCAAACATTTAGGTAATTAGGTCTTTAATTGTGTTCATCAATAATAACTCTCCGGGGTGATCTCCTTCTAAGTCACGCACAATTACTTCAAGTATTTCTCTGCCAATTGTGTTGTATTACAACAGATCAGGAAATACTTCTAGATAAATGAAAAGTTCATTGCAAAGCGGTGTTGCTGATTACGTTTACATGTTAACATTGTCCCCCCCCCCCCCCGCGTGGCCTCATATGCCCCATGGGGCGGGGGTTGTTTTGCTAATGCCCCCTCCTGGTATGACCTCATTCAGTTTGGAGCAGTGGTAATTGGTGGCACACTGACACATTGATGTGGGGGGAGGGGCGTCTCATTGTAAACATGTGCTGCCAGACAAATAAGGTTTAGTTTTTGTGATTAACGGCTCTGCGGAGGAGTGAGTGAGTGAGTGAGTGAAGTGAGTGAGTGAGTGAGTGAGTGAGTGAGTGAGTGAGTGAAGTGAGTGAGTGAGTGAGTGAGTGAGTGAAGTGAGTGAGTGAGTGAAGTGAGTGAGTGAGTGAGTGAGTGAAGTGAATGAGTGAGTGAGTGAAGTGAGTGAGTGAGTGAGTGAGTGAGTGAAGTGAGTGAGTGAGTGAGTGAGTGAGTGAGTGAGTGACTGAAGTGAGTGAGTGAGTGAGTGAGTGAGTGAAGTGAGTGAAGTGAGTGAAGTGAGTGAGTGAGTGAGTGAGTGACTGAAGTGAGTGAGTGAGTGAGTGAGTGAAGTGAGTGAAGTGAGTGAAGTGAGTGAGTGAGTGAGTGAGTGAGTGAAGTGAGTGAGTGAGTGAGTGATGAGTGAGTGAGTGAGTGAGTGAGTGAGTGAGTGAGTGAGTGAGTGAGTGAGTGAGTGAGTGAGTGAAGTGAGTGAGTGAGTGAGTGAGTGATGAGTGAGTGAGTGATGAAGTGAGTGATGAGTGAGTGAGTGAGTGAGTGAGTGAGTGACTGAAGTGAGTGAGTGAGTGAGTGAAGTGAAGTGAGTGAGTGAGTGAGTGAAGTGAGTGAGTGAGTGAGTGAGTGAGTGAGTGAGTGAGTGAGTGAGTGAAGTGAGTGAGTGAGTGAGTGAGTGAAGTGAGTGAGTGAGTGAGTGAGTGAAGTGAGTGAGTGAGTGAAGTGAGTGAGTGAGTGAAGTGAGTGAGTGATGAAGTGAGTGAGTGAGTGAGTGAGTGAGTGAAGTGAGTGAGTGAGTGAGTGAAGTGAGTGAGTGAGTGAGTGAGTGAGTGACTGAAGTGAGTGAGTGAGTGAGTGAAGTGAGTGAGTGAGTGAGTGAAGTGAGTGAGTGAAGTGAGTGAGTGAGTGAGTGAGTGAAGTGAGTGAGTGGAGTGAGTGAAGTGAGTGAGTGAGTGAGTGAATGAGTGAGTGAAGTGAGTGAGTGAGTGAGTGAGTGAGTGAAGTGAGTGAGTGAGTGAGTGAGTGAGTGAGTGAAGTGAGTGAAGTGAGTGAGTGAAGTGAGTGAGTGAGTGAGTGAGTGAGTGAGTGAAGTGAGTGAGTGAGTGAGTGAGTGAGTGAGTGAGTGAGTGAGTGAGTGAGTGAGTGAAGTGAGTGAGTGAGTGAGTGAGTGAGTGAAGTGAGTGAGTGAGGTGAGTGAGTGAAGTGAGTGAGTGAGTGAGTGAGTGAAGTGAGTGAGTGAGTGAGTGAGTGAGTGATAGTGAGTGAGTGAGTGAGTGAGTGAAGTGAGTGAGTGAGTGAGTGAGTGAAGTGAGTGAGTGAAGTGAATGAAGTGAGTGAGTGAAGTGAGTGAGTGAGTGAGTGAGTGAGTGAAGTGAGTGAGTGGAGTGAGTGAGTGAAGTGAGTGAGTGAGTGAGTGAGTGAGTGAAGTGAGTGAGTGAGTGAGTGAGTGAAGTGAGTGAGTGAGTGAGTGAGTGAGTGAGTGAGTGAGTGACTGAAGTGAGTGAGTGAGTGAAGTGAGTGAGTGAGTGAGTGAGTGAGTGAGTGAGTGAGTGAGTGAGTGAGTGAAGTGAGTGAGTGAGTGAGTGAGTGAAGTGAGTGAGTGAGTGTGAGTGAGTGAAGTGAGTGAGTGAGTGAGTGAGTGAGTGAGTGAGTGAGTGAGTGAGTGAGTGAGTGAGTGAGTGAAGTGAGTGAGTGAGTGAGTGAGTGAGTGAGTGAGTGAAGTGAGTGAGTGAGTGAGTGAAGTG